>JAQFZO010000423.1:0-25302 GCA_034695885.1 Geophilus flavus
GTTTTGGTTTGCGATATAAACAAAAATAGTTTTCGATGTAAGAAACACATTTGAATTTTTCGTAATAACGAGGTTCGACCTGTTTCACAGCACAAGTGTGTTTAATTCATAGAATTGATATAGAATCATTCAGGAAATGCTTTTTTTTTTATTCATGGCGATTTAAAAAATTTGGGATTTAGAGATAAGATGGTACAGGCTCAGTTTGGAAAATTGAAATTGCAATTGAGTTGGAAAATGGCCCAAGCGCAAATTACATGTGGCCCAAAAGGACCATCAACCCTACAGGACCAATGACACTACTGTACTGTTCTTTCTGTTCACTCAGTTCAGCCTGTTCAGGAGGCTGAAGAGTAGCATTAGCGAGTGGGATGAGCAGTAGTGAACGGGCTGAACAGTATATTGTCATTGCCTCACTGGAATGAACAGGAAAAACAGTAGTGAACAGGATAAACAGTAGCGTCAATGGAATGAACAGGAAGAAAAGGAATGAACAATAGTGTCATTGGTTTTCTAGGGTTGATGGCCCTCCTGGGCCAAGTGTAATTTGAGAGAAATTTCAAATTTTAGCTTGTGGCTCTGGGCTGCGAGCTTGTGCCATATTCCAAATCAATTGCAATTTTAATTTACGAAACTGAGCCAGCCCACAGGTGTCAAATAATGAATTTTTTGGCATTCTGAATGTGAAGTGATTTTCAATTGAAAAAAAAGAAATTTCGAAATTCATAGGATGGCCCCTCCTGTGCGAAACTATACAAAATCTGACTGGATTTCGGATTATGAGTTCACATTTTGGATCCCAAGTTGTGGATTTCAAATTTTGGATTCTGTATTTGTCATCATTTCGGATTCAGTTACTTGAAGCGATTCTGTTCCTATAATTTTGCTCATTGCAAAAACTTTTCCTAAAATTTCTTACTAGTGAAAATCGTGTGACGTATAAAATGATTGGTGAGGATCTCGTAGCCGTTCCGACCCATTTTTACAAGATCGTGATAGGAGAAGGCGCAGACGGAGGCTGTGATTTGGCATGTTATTTAATCCGAAGCAACTTTAGAGATGAAGGAGAAGCATTAAGCGACTTCCGGATCGACTTGTGCGAGTTAGAGAAACTGACTGGTTTCAAGTTGTTCAAGAATTTGGATTATTCCACTTTTGGAGTGATCGAAGATTTCGATGATTTCAGATGCCAAAGACCCGAATACATGGTATTTTTAGTACAATAACCAAATTTCAAGGAAATATGATTTTATTCATATAATATTTCAGAGGATTGCAGGTCTTAGTGAGGTCTATTGATGATTCTTTCAATTTTATCACTTAAAAATGTCATTTTGATTCTTTGTGATTTATTCTGTGTAAAAAAAATGCAATAAGCACTATAAATATTAAAACAATCACTAGTTCACATAATTACCACAAAGTAGCGACACCTTCCATTATTTAACAGCCATTTCGAACATTTGAGTGTAAATTTGCAAATGTCTATACATAAAATTTATATGAAATATCGGGGCATGTCATACACCGTTATTCCTTTTCTCGTGGGATTGTACTACGGATCTTCATGTCTTAGTAAACTCCACCAAAAAACCTTCAAAGTCATCGCCCACGACTGCGAATCTCGTGAAAGTTTCAGTGTCAAGCCTAAAGTCCAACCTCTGCGTGCAAAACGTTTGGAAAGTTCGCTATTGTGTATGCTATTGTATCGATACGGAGTCCCTCGTCGCGACATTTATTTTACATACGGTAATTTTGTCGTTTGTTACGACAACCGGAACAGAATCCCAAATTGGGTAGTAGAAGAACTCAACTACTGTGACTTTCTACCAAAAAACGTCACAAAAGGAATTTTAAAGTTCAAAGGTTTTCATTTCAAAGAAGAAGAAAGAATCCATGAGTCGTTTCGGTCGACGGATCGCGATTATGGCGTAAAAGGCTGTAGATATTGGCCAGGTCGATTGGCAGATGGTCAAAATCTCTTGAAAGATTCGAAAAGCTTTCAAGATACATTGAATTATGCAACTACTGCGCCATTCGTGAGTTTTTACGTTTATACGCAATTTTTTTTACGATTTTTCTTGTCAATTTTTCTTTTGTAGCCGTCTAGTTACTCGTTATGGGATGATTTGAACAGTTACGCACGATATTTGACCAGTATATATCCCATTGTTCACATTGTGAGCGGTCCGTTATTTCTGACCGAGTACGTAATTTCATTTTATGAACATTTCACGTAAAAAAAAATTTTATTTGAAATTTACAGTAAGTGCTTAACGGAATTGGGTGAAGAATTTGTGGGAAACAATGAATCTCAGATGGAAACGATGCGTGTGACGTACGACGTTATTGGTGAACATAAAGTTGCAGTTCCAACGCATTTCTTTAAAATTATAATCGCCGAAAGGAAGGTGATAGGAAGCGAAAAACCTCAATACGATTATGGTTGCTTTATTATACCGACAAAGCATGTCAGTAGAACGGTTCCTCTGTATAAATTTCAATATTCCATGACTGACTTTGAGTCTAAGGCTGGATTTCGATTTTTTCAAGATCCAAGGATTCGTGAAAATTGGGGGAGGTTGCCAAATCGAAATGATTTTCGGCTGAAGAAGCAGGAATTGATGGTAAAAACTCGATTTCGGCTGTCGAAAAGATTGTAGAGTCTTGACTAATCAGGATTTTAAATATTTCTTTTTATAGGAGTGTGCCGGATTAAGTCATCTTGATAATGAAGAATATGAGGGATGAAAAATATGAGAACATTTTGTACTAAAATCTGTTAAATAAATGATAGATGTATTTTCTAAATGGTGTTTGGAGAACCGAGTACTCAGTGATGTGAAAGTTATTGCGGGGAAGCCCCGTAAGACGTTACTTCATTCTAAATTCAAATTAGGCGGCTAGATTGACGTCACAAACCTTTCAAATCTTTGAATCATACAATGATAATGCAATTTCCCATAATTCAATTTCTTACCACAACCCCTAATCATTGCAGATCTGAGTGACGTCTATTGATAATTCTTTCAACTTGTACATACATAAAAATGTCATTTTGCTTCTATGATTTATTCTGTATAAAACAAAATGCAATAAACACTATAAATATTAAAACAATCATTAGTTCACATAATTACCACCAAGTGGCTACATCTCTTCCTTTAACAGTCTTCTGTATTTAACAGCCATTTCGAACATTTGAGTGAAAATTTACAAATTTCTGTACATAAAATTTATATAAAATATCGGACATGTCATACACCGTCATTCCTTTCCTCGTGGGATTGTACTACGGATCTTCATGTCTTAGTAAACTCCACCAAAAAACCTTCAATGTCATCGCCCACGACTGCGAATCTCGTGAAAGTTTCAGTGTCAAACCTAAAGTCCGACCTCTGCGTGCGAAACGTACCGATCGTTTGCTATTGAGAAAGAAACTGTATCGATACGGAGTCCCTCGTCGCGACATTTTTTTTAAATACAGTGATTTTGTCGTTTGTTACGACAACCGGAACAGAATCCCAAATTGGGTAGTAGAAAAACTCAACTACTGTGACTTTCTACCAAAAAACGCCTCAAAAGAAATTTTAAAGATCAAAATTTTTCAATTCAAAGAAGAAGACAGAATCCATGAGTCGTTTCGGTCGACGAATCGCGATTATAACGTACAAAGTGGTTATTGGGCAGGTCGATTGGCGGATGGTAAAAATTTCTTGAGAGATGCGCAAAGTTTTCAAGATACATTGAATTATGCAACTATTGCGCCAGTCGTGAGTTTTTACGCAATTTGTTTTGCGATTTTTTTTATAAATTTCTCTTTTGTAGCCGTTTAGTTTTCCGTTATGGGATGATTTGAACAGTTACGCACGATATTTGACCAGTATATATCCGAGTGTTCACGTTGTGAGCGGTCCATTATTTCTGACCGAGTACGTAATTTTATTAATATTTCACGTAAAAAAATTTTTTATTTGCAATTTACAGTGAGTATTACACGGAATTGAGTGAAGAATTTGTGGGAAACAATAAATTTCAGATGGAAACGATGCGTGTGACGTACGACGTTATTGGTGAAAATAAAGTTGCAGTTCCAACGCATTTCTTTAAAATTATAATCGCCGAAAGGAAGGTGGTAGGAAGCGTAAAACCCCAATACGATTATGGTTGCTTTATTATACCGACAGAGTGTGTCAGTAGAGCCGATCCTCTGACTAAATTTCAATATTCCATGACTGACTTTGAGTCTAAGGCTGGATTTCGGTTTTACCAAAATCCAAGGGTTCGTGAACGTTGGGGACAGTTGCCAAATCGAAGTAATTTTCGGCTGATGAAGCAGGAATTGATGGTAAAAACTCGGCTGTCGGAAAGATTGTAGAGTCTTGACTAATAAAGATTTTAAATATTTCTTTTTATAGGAGGGAGCCGGATTAAGTCATCTTGCTTAAAATGAAGAATATGAGAACATTTTGTATTAAAATCTGTTAAATAAATGATAGATGTATTTTCTAAATGGTGTTTGGAGAACCTTAGGGTTCAGTGATGTGAAAAGTACATTGCGGGGAAGCCCAGTAAGACGTCACTAAACTCTAAATTCAAATTAGGCGGCAAGACTGACGTCACAAACCTTTCAAATGTTTGAATCATATAATGATAATGCAATTTCCCATGACCCATATTCTTAGCACAACCACTAATCATCCGTATGATGCCTTATCGCATGACCGATACTTCCGGTTCATTCGTACGTCAGATAAACGTAAACGAACTTAATAAACGAAATTACTTTTCCATTCAATTCCAGCCGAAGAGACGAGAAGAAGACAACTTGAACTTTCGCGATGAACCAAACAAACGACAAAATGATGACCTCAATCTTAGGTGTGCAACATGGAGCGGCGTACCTTAAAGCAAAAGCTAAGCAAGAGAAAAAAGAAAAGGAAGAAGCAGCGAAAAAAATGCAAAAATGGCCAGTACAGACCAATGACGCCAGTCAAATGACTGAGTGTCTCTTGCAATCACCCGTAAAAGAGCCCACAGAGTCAGTTGTAAGACGTATCAAGAATGGACGTACGTAATAAGTGCCATGAATCCCTCGGAACTGATGAAACTGGTCCTGCAATTCGGAACGTCAACAATTTCATTTGTAAAATATTGTAAACGATTTGTACCTTGAATGTATAGTAATTACGAGCGATTGTGATGAATTAACGTCGACACAAATTTATTTTACTTAATATTTCGAGGGATTTAAAAAAAAATCCATTTATTTTAATAAAATTATGATTTTAATAATTTCTGTGTTTGTTGTTAATGCAGTTTAATTACTGTATAGGGGAAATTAAATATTTGGATGAATTTTAACAGTGAGGAAAACATGTTGTTTGTTTAATTCCAGAGATAAGGATTTTTTTGCATTTGTTGATAATGGCGAATAAATCGAAAATCTATGCGATTTTGTCTGTGGGATCTAAATATTCCAGAGAAAAAAGTCTGTTGATCTTTAAGTGAAACATTTTTAGGGTGTCGGTTGGGTTTTTTTGTTTCTCATCGTTTATGTTCGTGTTGTGTTGATGAAATAGTGGGTTTGTTTGTTGCAAGTGATTTTTATCGTGCTCGTGCACTTCGCTACCTTGGTTTTTTTTGGTTTTTCTGGTATTTCGTCGTCTATTTCTGCCATCACATCGCCCAAGAATTCAAAATCATCGATATTTTGGATGCATTCCCAAAAGTTTCGGTGTCAACGTTTTGACACTCGTCGACTGAATGCATTCTCCCGTTCTTAATTCTGCATTGTATGCAGAATTAAGTTTCCCCCACGCTTTATTAGGGACCCAAATATTACAAGAGACCCGCGTGTTAATCGATCGCAACAAAATATTAAATTCTATCCAGTCATTTTTCAATTCTATACTCACAACTTTGGTTCCTGTTGTAGGAAATCACATTTATTTTTCTCAATGTGGATTATAATTTTATTAGATTCGAGTTGCAAATGATTACTCAGTTTTATTTTTACTTTATTCAGTTCATAAAATTCTTAAAGCAAGCATAAATTGTTTGCACATCTGTATGTTCTGGCAAGTGGCTTGCAATCTGCGATGCGCAAACTTTTTCCTATATCCTTCATTCTGGTCAGTTCCCTCTTTCGTCAACGACAGGTCTTGAAGACGTCTTTTAAATCTCTTTTCAACATCAACGACAGAAAATGTAACATTAAAGGGACAGCATATTTAATATTTATAAGACAACTCATTTATAAATTTGGAAAAATGAAATTTATTATTATATTTTATTAGTACAAGCCATCCAATACATCATCCGCGCAATATTCCATTTCCAAATCATAATTCAGACTGCTAACGTAGGACTGCAACTCTTGGAAATCTTCCTCGCTAATTCGTCGACAAGAAACAACACTCAAACTTCTCAGCGGAATTTCCATCTGCAGTATCTTCGACAGTGAGAACAAGCTCACCGAATCACACTTACATATCTCCAACGTCTCCAACTTACACAGTGTTGACTCGGTTTTCGTGAGTTCACAGATGAACCTGAAGTTCAGCGCCTCGCAATGCTGAATGAACAAACTTTCCAAAAATTTCATACCGGTCAATAAAACCAACAAAGCTTTCTCGTGAATATTAGGAACCGTCAACGACAGGTCACGAAGACGTTTGAATCTCGGCTTTTTTACATTATCGATGGTCCACGAGCTGGAAATGTAACACTGGAACGTGTGTAGACTCTCCAATAAGGGACAGGCGGTGTCGATGGCATCAAAATCGATATTATTGATGCCCATAAGAGACAATTCGGTTAAAGCCAACATCGCATTCCTTACGACTGGACGGGTAAACAGACGGTTAAAATCGGAATCGATATCGTCACTATATAAAACTAACTTTTTCAAACATGAAAAACTTGTCAAAATTGTCATATTTTCATTAATTGTGATGTAAAACGATTCGTATAAGGGATAAACGCGCAAAATTTTGTCCGCTTCGAATTGCTTTTTGAAACCCAATAAAAATTCGGAGGAAATCGGTTGAAGCTGCTTTAAGCACGGCAAGTTATTCAAGGCATGAAGATACCCCTCCGTCGACACCTTTGTATCGGCGATGGTCAAATATTCGATCTGTTTATCGCCACCTTCGCATAAAGCGTGAATTCCTTTATCGGTAATATTCTTGCATTTCCGTAGATTAAGGTTTTTCAATCGATTGCAATTTTTACCGATCGCTGCCAAGACTCGGTCCGTACACCAATCACAATGACTAAATTCAAGGTGTTTAATTTCTGGTAGTCGGCGAAATAATATTCGTAATTCGGTAATTCCCGGCCTGATTTTCAAGTTTCTAAAGTCTATGAGCGTTAGGTGTGGACATAGACAACTCATATACAAAATCAATTCGTTTGCGCCTTTGTCAAACATGTGTAGCGAGTCTAAACTTGACGTGCTTTGGTTAATAAAAATTTTCGATGACCAGTGAAAGGATTTGGGAATTGGGAGTTGTCGTTTGCGATTGAAAAATTCGTTTGTCAATGCGTACGGAAGTAATTTGAGGTGACGTTGAATTTTGACGAGATTATTGGCGATCGTTTCGAAGCATATAGTTTCTAAAGAGTTTGGCGATTTTCTTTGGGGAGACATTACGAAAGCTGTGTTTGTAATAGCAAGAACGATTTTAGTCTGCTGTCTGAATAGCGACCGCTTAAGACCTGAACATGATATACTCAGTTTTATACTGTGAAGATATGATATACTCAGATAACAGATACGGTAAGTGATGATGCCAAATTCTGCCACCAGATGGTGTTTCAAACATTCAAAATAGCTACATTGTATTCCACCATTTCACCACCAGACTGCTTTTTAATACCTTCCATCATTATTTAAAACGACTGACAGGACTTGTGTCCATTTAAAATTTAAATTATCAGTAAATTCTAATTTATTTACTTATTTATTAACAAAAAAATCTCTAAAATTCATCATGTCTTATTTCCGACTTCCTTTCGCGGTTTGCACAAGTGTTGCATTCGTTTACGGGTCGCCCGATTTGAAAAAATGGCAAAGAACTCATTTTACAGTGAATGCCAAAAGCCAATACCAAGAACCGAACCCGCAATCGCCATTGGTTCAACGTCTTTCAAAATACGGGATACCTCGCCGCGATGAAATACTGAGATTCATCGAGTACCAAGTGTCGTACGATAACCGAAACAGAGTACCAAACTGGGTTTTGGAACACATGAAGATGGAATTGTTTGAACGCACGGAAGTTAAGCATAGAGACCGGTCTGGGCATACTTTGCGCCACGATGATAGGATCAAGCCGATGTTTCGAGCTAGAGAGACTGATTATGAAGGAAGTGGGTTTTGGAAAGGCCGTCTGATCGACTCGAAAAATTACTTGAATACCAGGCTCGGATATATGGAAACCTATCACATGGCAACTGTTGCACCTCAAGTAAATTCATCATGAGGAAAGCGAGGGAATAGGTTGAAACTTGTACCATAGTAGATTACAGTAATTAAGAAGCAATGGATGATAAATTGAGATATAACCAAAAATTGGGTTAAAACTGTCACCCAAAGAGCTTGGGAGCTTTCTACCGCTGGACAGGGGTTAGAACTTAGGACTTGACGTCATTACTTCTCACATAAATAAATTTAAGTAAGAAGTAGTGATGTCAAAAGCTACGGTACAAACGCTATTTTTACTTTTTATACGTGCATGCAGCTTATGGTAAATCATCGTAAATCACAGTAAACCATATTCAGACCTTGATCAAATATAGTAAATCATGATCAAACTTGGTAAATCCCAATTAATCACAGGAAAATATGATAAATCAAACACTAAATCATGTAAATCAAAGAGTAATTATCAAATAACCAATTAAAAAATTTCTATGGAAATTTCCAATATAAATATTTTTAAAAAAAACATATCAATTTCTTATCAATATATTTTTTGTATTTTCCAGAAATTCGACTTCTCCATATGGTTCGATCTAAACGCTTACTTGCGTTTTTTGACTCTACAATACGACAACGTTTTCGTATTCAGTGGTCCTGTGTATTCCAACAAGTAAAAAACACAACCAAAAACCTCACTACACCAATATTTCATTGAATTACTCATGTAGGGAAATCAGGCAGATGGACTGCAGCTTGACCGGAAGTACGAGTGACGAACTGCCCGCCGAAACATGGCATTCGGTCCATCAAGTTCTCGGAGAGAATCGAGTCATGGTACCGAGCCATTTTTTCAAAATTATCATCTGTACGAACGATTTTTCGGAAGAGATAGGCGAGGGATATGCTTTGGCTTGTTTTCTGATTCCCACTAAAGATCCCAAGTTGGCTGCACCTTTGGACCACTACAGAAAAACATTGCCACAGATCGAAAAGTTAGCTGGATTCAAGTTGTTTGAAGATGACAAATATCACCAAGCGTTTCCACCCTTGCCGGATATACCAGAAGATTTTCGTGTCAACAGATTTAGTTACATGGTAAGGCCTTGAATTGTTTTCACATGCAATTTGGAGTGTTTTAAACTTTAAAGAGTACTTTCGGTAATTGTGGGTCGATTTCTCGTAATTTTAAAGCTCTTGTCACAACCGGAAGTTCTGTTTTCTGTTCTGAATAGCTGAAACATTTATTTGATACCTTTTGCCTTCAAAAAATATAAATTTTGTAAATGTTTTTCTCTTTTTATAGATTTATGCTGATATGCAACATGTGATGTAGATTTCTCACAAGGAAAGAAATTAAATTTTATTAACCAATTTTTTAAATTACAAAGTTATTATAGTGAAAAAATGTAAAATATGTGCGCATACATTTATTTATTTATTTATAAAGCTGACCGTACTTAAATTTCATGGTATCAATATTCTGGATTTTATTTCATTAGAGAGCGATTAGCAGTACCAATACCAAATACACAATAGTTGTCCACGCAATGTGATTAGGCAGATAAAATAATGTGATATCGGTAAATTTGCCTTAATACGAATTTCAATTAGTAAATACCGAATTCCTAAAAATTAATTGAGTTTTTGGATTTTGGGAATTGGATTCCAAAAAAATCGCTAACTTCCTGTTGAAGAACTAATTTAGTTGTATAAGAATTTGTGATAGAGTCGTACAGTTTGAAAGGGAGAAAGTGGCACTTCCGACTGAGTTTGGATCTTCAAACTTTGAGGGCATTTACAAGATGTGTTTAAATAGGGGTCCATAAAATTTTAAGATCCTAATTCAACCGGAAGTGCCACTTCTGCCCTGTTTTAATTGCAGTGACAAATGCAGAAAGTGCACTTCTTGTATGTTAGGATCTTGAAATTTCAATGCTCTAATTCTACCGGAAGTGCCATTTCTAGTCTCTTCTAATCACAGTGAAGTTCTGCAATTCGGAGTGGCGTAAAAGATCACTACCGGTAACCAAAAGAGTGCTTTTTAAACTGCTCCAAACTGAACATCATTCCTACAGTATTTTCCAAGAAAAAACCCAAAAATAGTGGCAAATTCTGCCACTAGATAACCTTTCAAACCTTTAAAACATTTTACCACCACCAGATTACCTCCCAATATCTCTCACTATTATTTTAAAAGATCAATAGGACTTACCTCTCTTAAAATTAGGCAGAAATTCTAATTTAATGACAAAAATTATAATATAATAACAAAAGTACCTAATGTTGACTTATTTACGTCTTCCTTTCGTCGTTTCTACGAGTCTCGCACTCATTTACGTTGCCACACACAAATGGCACAGATCCCATTTTGTAGTGAATGCCGAATCGCCTTACAAACGTCCAAACATGAAGTCAAAGTTGGTAAAACGTGTTTCCAAATACGGAATACCTCGTCGGGACGTCAATTTGCGTTTCAGGGAGTTTGAAGTGTCGTACGATAACAGAAACAAAGTAGCAAATTGGGTATTGGAACACTTGACGCGCGCAAACTTCGAATGCGTGGATGTTGAAAAAAGGGATAGAAGCGGCAAGAGATTGTTTCATGATGAGCGGATTAAGAGCGAGTTTCGAACCAAGGAGGCTGATTTTGAAGGAAGTGGTTTGTGGAAAGGTCATCTTGTAGATGGGAAAAACTATTTGCATTCGAGGAATAGCTATAGGGAGACTTATCATCTATCTACTATTGCGCCCCAGGTAGATTTTATTGGTAAATCATAGTAAATTGTGTTGAAATCATGGTAAATCTTAGTTAATCACTGTAAGTCATGATGAAGTCATTAAGTCTTGGTAAAATCAAGGTAAATCACTAAATCATGGTGAAATTAAGGTAAATCACTGCAAGTTATGGTAAAATCACTAAGTCATGGTAAAATCAAGGTAAATATTGCTAAAAATCAATTAAATCATAGTAAATCACACTAAATGAAAATAAATCATACCAAGTCAACAACGGTATTGATGTATGTACTTCAATTTTTATTTACAGAAACTAGATTACCCAGTTTGGTTCGATTTAAATGCATACGTACGATATTTGACTACAACATTCGACAATGTTTACGTGCTAAGCGGTCCTTTATACTTAAACAAGTAAACAAAAAAAAAACACAAACTTATTTTTCTACCTGTATAATTTTTTTTTAAATTTTATTATGCAGGGATTTAAGGCAAATGGACTGTAAGTTGGTCGGAGAGTTTGACGAAGACAATCCCATGGAGACTTGGCACGCCACCTATCAAGTTATTGGTGAAAACAAAATTGCAGTTCCAAGCCATTTTTTCAAAATCATAATTTGTACGAGTAACAGAACCCCATGTGGTGTAGGGTGGGCTTTGGGGGGTTTCTTGGTGCCAGCTAAGGACTTTAGAAAGGGCGCGACATTGACTAGTTACATGAGACCTTTGACCGACATAGAAATGAAGGCCGGATTTAAGTTATTCGAAGATAGCGAGTTTTATAAGGATTTTCCTGCATTACCGCCTATTCCAATAGATTTTCGTACAAACAGAGCACATTACATGGTAAAATTATGTTAAAAATATGTTTTGGATTGATAAAAATATTCTTCTGTGTTTGTTTTATAGATAAGTCGTGGTTTACAACATGTGCAGTAATCCCGGCAGTAATAGTCTAATACAATAGATGATGATTTTCTGATTTTATTAATATTTTTTTTAAATTGTAAAGTATCTTGTTGTTGAACAAGCATTCAAAACTTATAAATTCTTCCACCAGACTTGCTTTTATCACTCATTTCTTTCTTATTCTTCCATCAGTTTCTAACTAAATCGTAATAACTCGTGGTTGTATATTCGGGGCACTGATTGAAGAGACTGTAGTGTCGGTGTTTGATGCCAAAGATTGTAAATGTGGAGTTTTTATGTTGTTACATAAGATAATATACAAGAAACTTTTAAGCTCGGTTCACACTTGTGATCACACTACGAAACTAACGCGCAAGACACAACTGCACTGCATTGTGGTAAACTGGGTGTGTACGCAACAGGTAAGCATGCAAACGCAAGGAAGGAAAGGATGATGCAGCACCCAGCACGCATGTAGTAGCCAATTCTACTCTCAATATTGTTTATTGCGACTGCAGACTACGTTCTTCAAGTGAACACAGCTGCCTCTTGCTTTGTGCAATGCATTACGTCAGTGTAATACAATTATGCAATCACCAGTGACTGATGAATTTGTCTGTTGCGATATCGGTTGCGATATCGGTTGCGACTCACCAAATCACTTCGGTGACACTACGAGATCTTTGGTGGCGACAAACCAAACTAAAAACCAAAACAAAAGCTAACTAAAACCCGAAATAAAATATGCAAAGAGTCCAATAAAACCCGAGGAAAATGATGATTTGATGCAGTGGTACCACCTATTGGTCACTGAAACTTCCAGTTTCATTTCTGTTGGCTGCCAAGGGAGTGCTTTTAGGAGGAATAACTGAAAGTAACACTTCTTTAAGTCGATTAATTGATAATATTTAGTTAAAACCTAACAGGAAATCTGAACACCGTCCTCTGAATGAAAACCTTTAGTTAATGAATTTTTTGTTAATTCAAACTACAATAATAATTCGTCTTTCCTCCACCAGAGTGCACCAGACACTTATTTAATGTTGGAGCTTAGGGAGCAAAATCGAAGAGTTGATTCCATTTTGATAAAACTATTACTAATCTTTCGCTATGTCATTTTTGCGACTTTCGTGCGTTGCTTTTGCGGGACTAGGATTATTCTACGGTTCGTTTCGTATAAATAAGTGGCACCGAGCACCTTTTACGGTCTCCGCAGACTCCCCACCGTGTCCAGCAGAGAAGTCTGATCTCTTCAAACGACTTTCCAAATACGGAATACCAAAACGTGACATAATAATAAACGGTCCTGACTTTCAAATATACTACGATAATCGCAATAAAATAGCAACCTGGGCTGTAGAACATCTAACAAAAAAATCCGTGCAGACAGAAGAGGTTTACCCTGAAGATAGAATTGGGCAAAAATTTTACCATCACAGCGCCATAAATGAGTTGTTTCGTGCAAGTAATTGCGATTATAAGGACAGTGGATTCGTGATAGGCCAACTTGCTGAAGCGAATAATCATCTAGACTCGCCTACCAGCTTTAAAGAAACTTATAAATACTGTAACGCTGTACCGCAAGTGAATTATAAAAGTATAATATTGTAAAGAGTGAAATATTTATTCTTTTTATTTTTTTTCAGAGAGAAGATTTTCCTGCGTGGAAGGATTTGAATGCGTACACGCGCTATTTGACTCTATGGTATCACGATGTTTATGTATTCTCTGGTCCAGTATTTTACTCTGGGTAAACTTTAATGTTCAATTTTTAATAACGTTTGATTTTGGACCATGTTTGACTGTCGGTTAACACTGCCTGGTGTTAATTTTATGCACTATAATGTCCAGTTTAGAAAGTTAAGTTTCGTGTAATACGTAGATGATGCATTCATTGTCAGAATGACGTCATCAGAAGTGGTAAATTCTGAATTTTAAGCTCTTGATCTAGATATGTTGATCAAAATCAAACAGGGTCCCAATAGCATGCGTGAGTTGATCAGTGTTAATTATACTGGTACTGGTCAGACCTCGATATAACGTAGTTTCGCGCGTGCTAGGGGTGATTCGGAATCCTCTCAGCAAGGGGAATCTTAATATCCATCTCCCGAAGCAATCACGCAAAAATCGCATTTCATCACGTTGTGTACATTCACTGACAAATTTGATGTCCTTTTGTGAGATGCGATTTTTGCGTGATTGCTGCACACATTTGAGAGCCTTATACCGTATCTCGTGCGAAACTACGTAAACCGAAATTATACTCTAAATTGAATATTTTCTTCTTAGACTTAAAAACATGCACGAGAGTTTAGTGGGTAAAGATGTCGTGAAAAAGAGTTGGCATAAACGTTATCCGGTAATCGGTAAAAACCAAGTCGCAGTTCCCACACATTATTTCAAAGTCGTCATCTGCATCGGTGGATGTTTGCCGGATAAATACGGGGATCTTGCGTTGAGTTGTTTTCTAGTACCGATCGGCGAAGACTTACGCGACGCACCGTTGGTCGGTTACCTAGTAAAATTAAAAATGGTGGAATATATGTGCGGATATAAGTTTTTCGTGGATAGGGAGTTTCTTAAAAACTTTAGATCAACACCGGATTTATGCGAATTTCGAAGAGATAAAGCAGATTTAATGGTAATTTTGCAATTTGTTATAATTATTACGAGAAAATCAGGAAATTTTATTTTATTTATTTCTTTACAGGCGTATGCAATGGCTTCACACACATTGTAAAACGCGATTATATGCTGTAATATTGTTAAAACTGCGCAGAAAACTGCTCAAACGTAAATAAAGTATTCCAAACATGAGAAAATCATTTGTTTTCATTTTTTACATTTTATACATTTGAAAAACTAATTTATTCATCAAAATCTTAAAGAAAATAGTAAAATGCCACCGATTCGAGCGTTATATGTGATTGCTGCAGGAATTGGGTGTGTTTGTGGTGTTTCTCTCGACGAAAAACAACGAAATGCATTCAAAGTCAAGGCCCAGATGCTTCAATATCCGATGGGAGAATTCACTCAACGTTTGTACGACATAAAGTTACACGGAGTTCCAAAAAGAGACGTGACTTTGGTATACGACGACTTCGAGGTTTCGTTCGATAAACAAAACCGAGTTCCGAATTGGGTGGTGGAACGGTTGAATTATGAAAAATTGAAGATAAAACCGACTTCCGGAGGGTTTGGGTATCATCAAGAAGACTTCCAGGGCCTTCCCCACATGTTCCAAGCCACTGCGCATGATTTTGTCGACAGTGATTACTGGAAGGGACATTTGGTTGCGAAGAAGAATCATTTGTATTCATCTGAGAGTCATCGAGATACGTATAATATGACCACGATTGTACCACAGGTTTTTTCTTTTTATTCAAGAGTTTTTGTTTGTTTTTATTTATTTTGTTTAAATTTTGATTTGTATTTACAGAAGCGTGAATTTGCTACATCTGCTTGGACAGATTTGGAAAGTTATGTCAGATATTTAACGCATAGATATAAGAATGTCTATGTGTTCACAGGACCTGTTTATGAACCCGTGTGAGTAGAAGAATGTTGTTTGGATGTTATTTGCACGTTATTTGAATGTTTAAATGCTGTTTGAATGTTACTTGAATGTTGTAATGCTGTTTGAATGTTGTTTAAATGTCATTTAAATGTTATTTTAATGTTATTTTACAGTTGTTTAAATGTCATTTAAATGTTATTTTAATGTTATTTTACAGTTGTCGTGGTACAAATACAATGATAGCAACTGAGGTCATTGGGGAGAGCAAAGTTACAGTCCCCAGTCATTTCTATAAAATAGTAATCTGTGTTAAACAAGAAGGCGGTGTTGATTTGGGCTGTTATCTGTTGGCAAACACATCAGTTTCATCCGGCAATGCATGTTCAACCCCATTGAGTCAATTTCGTATCCCATTACCAGAACTGGAGAAAAAGGTTGGGTTTCAGTTGTTTAAAGATCCAGAAGCATATCTCCATTTTGGAAGGCTTGCAGATATTGCTGACTTTCGACTCAAATCCCAAGAATACATGGTAAAACAATTGTAAACAAGTACACATAATTAGATATAGTACGTTTATTTTTATTTCAGAATGGTGTTGAACTGGGTCATGTTTGGTAAAAGAAAAGAAGAACAACCCAACTTTTTCCAAATCTTACAAAAAGTGTATAATGATCAATAAATTTTAATGGATTTTTAAAATGGTTCTCCTGGGCCACCATTTTGTTGTCAAATAAATTGTTAAGCTTGCCTGTATGCCCTGGTGTATTGTATGGTGGCTCAATTCCTACATCAACAATATCTCAGAGCATGCTCTGGCAAGCTTAACAATTTATTCGATAACAAAAAGCACGTACATGTGACACAGCAACACATTATTACAAATCAAACCATCCGAAACATCCAGAACCATAAGAACTCCAGAACATTATATTCCAAAATTTTCAGTTAGTCTAAAATGTCAAATTTCCGGTTTTTGTGTCTTCTTGCGACAGGAGTGGGCTGTTTATACGCCAATCCTTTGGACAAATTAAGAAAAAACGCCTTCAGAGTAAACGCCCAGCCAGCAGGAGTCGATTCTCGCAGTGGACTAAGACCACCGCGTCCAGACATGAGATCAGACATTTCGAATATATTTTACCCGGAGAGAAAATCAGAACTTTTAGATCGGTTAACGAAGTTCGGAATGCCCGAGAGGGATCAACTGCTAGATTATCACGATTTCGAAATCTCCTACGACAATCGTAACAAAATTCCGAACTGGGTTGCAGAGCATTTAACCCGTGAAAGTCTTTGTAACGCGCCTTTGGCAGGAAAAAAACAGGACGACGATGAGCTTTTGGCGTCTGAATGTAGGATTCGTGACATATTTCAGGCCCGTAAATCAGATTATCCCCGGAATTGTGGGATTTATGAAAAGATGTTTCTCGTTGCTGGAAAGAATCACGAACATGGCGCAACATGTTTTAAACAAAGCGCTCAGCTCAATAACGTGGCGCCAATGGTGAGTTTCAAGGTTTTACCACTAGATGAAGAATAGCACTCGAAATTAAATGGAAATTTATCAGCTTTTGAAGCATAATCAAATTGAAGTTTCATTACAAGAAATCTTGAAAATCTGTCATTACTCATTAGAATTTTTACGGTACCTAATAAGAAAGCATGCTTAAAATGACAGATTTTCTCTGATTGTCCTGCAGGTTGGTCAAAATTAATTTTTTGTGTAATTGAGTCAATCAAACAGTAATTATATCGATTGGTATCGAGATTTACGGCAAGTCGGTATATTGTCGAAGCATCGATACTGGTACCGATTGATTTGCAGTTGGTTTGATCGATCGAATTACACGTACAGTACAATTAATTTTGATCGATTAGGCCATGCATAGAAACATGTAATTTAAGCATGTATTAAATTTAACTACGATTTAACAATTCAGCTCATTTTTTAATAACTAACATGATGCAGAAAATAAAGGGCAACACTTTTTGCTTGTTGTTACTTAAGGATGATTTGCAGTGAAAATAACAATCATTTTAAGCTGGGAATTTAAGGGGCAGCTTTTTTAACCTAAAATAATTTTTTTTTTATTTTATGGTGAATCCAAGCAAAATTAATTCTTAACAGCCACTATTTCATTCAATATTTATTTATTTTCTTTCTAAGGACATTTTGATAACTTTTTACACCTTAAATCAACATTTTTTATTTTACTTCACCTTACGTCAACATTAAAACTTCATTTCCATCTTATTTCAGTCTCGAGCCTTGTTTCAATCCAGTCTATGGAGAGACTTGGAGGCATATACGCGATATTTGACATGCCAATACAAGGATATATACGTGTTTACAGGACCTATCTTCGCACCCGAGTAAGCAACACTTTAACATTATTTTTTTTAACAGATCGCAATAGATTTATTTTCTATAGGGATGGCGATTTGTACCTTGAATACGAACTAGTTGGCCAAAGTTTAGTTGCAGTTCCAACGCATTTCTTTAAAATCGTAATTGGCAGACCTGAAGGTGAAGGTTGCAAACTTGCGTTGGTCTGTTACTTGATTCCAAATACGGACAAGGGGAAGTGCTATTTTAGCGACCATAAGGTGAATTTGAGAGATCTGGAGAGAAAAGCTGGGTTTAAGCTGTTTGAACCAAATTTCTTTCCTTACGAGGAGAATTTGAACGCTGGGGAATTCTTTGCAACTAATAAAAATGCGTATTTGGTAAGTGCAAATCGATTTTATGATTAATAAAAAGTTAAAAATGTGTATTTTTTGATTTCTCTAGACCTCAGCAGGATTTCCTGCCGAATATTGATGATGATAAATCTTAAATTTAAAGTCTGATTATTTTTAAAATAGTTTCCTAAAAATAAATTATATTGAAAGGCTTTCTTGGCAATTTATTTAGTCCAGTTTTCCTCGAATTTCGCATAAATTGCATTGTGCTTAAATACGACGTTATTTTTACGTTGCTGGTCGTCTACGAGAGTCAATTTGTTTACTATAATTGTATTCCAGAGATGGCGCGAGGCGAGTCCGTCACTCACCCTAGAAACTTACCTCGGGTGGCGGAATGGGGCAGCATTGCAGACTAATTTGTCACGTGAAAGCGTAAAGTCAAATTTATAAGTGCAATTTAAACATCAATCCACAACCAGCTCGGTGGTCGAGTGGTAAAGTCTGTCGACTCGAATGCCTAGAGAGTAGTATGCTTGTGGTCAGTCGTGGGTTCGAATCCCAAAATGGGGAAGTTTTAAATTAACAAAACTTTTTTTGTGTGTGTATTAATTAATCGGGAACTCGAAGAATTAATCCTCGTGTATTTGCAAGAATGGTATTCGTCAAGGATGATTTTTTCAATTTTTACAGTTCACCACTGTATACAAAGGTGTAAAAAGATGCGTTGAATAAAATTTTTATTAAAACAGTCAGACCTTTTTTTATTAGTTTCCCATTATGAAAACTCGAATAAATATTACCTTTCATACATCCGTAAATGATGAAAAAGAATGGTTTTTGAGATCCAGCCATTTTGCTCACATTCTTCCATCTTTACATTTTTTACATTTTGCTCCATATCTCGAACTCAATTGCACTAGTTTGATATGTTTCGTAATTCTCGAGGTGGGGCTATCATCTGGCAAAGTTTGGAAAAAATCGACCAAAATTTAAAAAATGATATAAAACGATGGGTTTTGCCTCGTATCTCAAGTATCATCCAATGCCACCAGTAGCTGATTGCACGTTCTTGACTCGATGAGTTGTGTTTATTGGCCAGATCTACCTCCTGGCTTTCTGTACCACTTCGATTTTTCATCCTTATTCTAGAGCATTGACATTTTATCATCATTCCCCAACACCTCTTTGTACACCTGCAAGACTTTGTCCCAGTACAATAAAACTTTCTTTATCCCAGACCTCTAATTACTCGACTTGATCTTCACCTCGGATTTTTGATACGAAATTGAGATATCTTTTCATTGGTAAATAATTATTTGAGCATTTGTTGGGATAATGTTTTGTTTAGTAAAATTTACTTTTTTGTCGAGTATTTATTACCAGAAAGAAAATCCGAGAGCACTATCGTGTTCCTCGTCCCAAAATCTACCTTGGGACAAATTTTGAAGCAAAAAACTTTTTGCCTCAAAATTGAAAACCAGGGGCTGACCCCTTACGATTTTTGCAATTTTTGGACCAAAATTTTTTTTGCTTCAAAATTTGTCCCATGGTAGAGTTTGGGATGAGGAACACGATAGTGCTCTCGGATTTACTCTGCGACTGATACTTTTGGAGTCGTAACCATTTTTCTAAATTTCATCATCACTTTTTTGGTGGATTTTTCCTCACATCTCTTTATTGGTTGGCCGCAGACAAATTCCGATCACGGATTCGTGTTCACCGAACCAGAATCTATCATTTTCAGTCAAAAAAAGTATTGCTCCAAAATGTTTTCGAAATTTTGGACAAAACTTTTTTTGCTTCAAAATTATTGTAGATTCTGGGCAGGAGAACACGAATCCGTGATCGGGTACTTTTCGATTTCCCCAAATTATGAAAAATGGATTTCGATGACGTATAAACACGTCATTAAAAATAAAACCAGACGTTGGATGTAGTATTTGATGACCTTTCAATGATGATTTATACATCATCAAAATCCGTTTTTCCTAAATCAAAGAAATCGACTAGTAATTGAAGGCAGCTATTGTCGACTCGTGGTTTTGCATATCGAGTGGTATGTCGCATGGCACTGTATGTCTGTGTTGACTGATTTTTATTTTAGCACATTTTTCAGGAAGTGCAATGCAGTTGATTAACAGCTGGCTTTACAGTACGGTGTTCAAAGCGTCGGAGATCATACGTATTGGAAAGTCGTGTGGACAATTTAAGGAGTGTTGATAATGATGATCTTCTTGCTGGTTAAGGATGGAGATACATAATAGAGAATATAGAAAATCCGGAAGTAGATCTGGACAAGTTAAACGCAGTCGGGTAGTGAAAGAAGAAAAAAAATAATTTAAGAAGCATGCGCCCCGTGCTCAATAACTTAAAACCGAAAAAAAAAAATGCGTAACGAAAACCGCAAACAGGTTCGAACTCACGACCACCGGACACAAAGTCCGACGGCTTAACCACTCCGCTGACAGAACAGTTGCAAATCATCGCTCGACTGTCGTACAAAAACTTAATTTTGCATGCACAGAAACGCGCGCGAGTTATGCGAAAATCATTTATTCAAGTTTATTGCCGCACGTGTGAATTGTTTGGATCATGAGTGAATTTTTCGAGTGTAAAGGTGCCATCACACTTGTGTTCACACTTACGCTACGCGCGTAGCGTACGCGAGTAGCGAAAGTGTGAACACAAGTGTGATGGCACCTTTATGGAATGAGATTCTAAAGCCACATGGCTATATGAAGTCACTTCAATTCAGCGTAGTCTAGCTCGTTTATTCCGATTTACTTTTCTTTCGTTACAAATGAAAAGAAATTTGCTGTTTGTTTGTGAGTGGAAATACCAATGACGTCAACGCCATAATTTTTTAAATTACTTTTCCATTTTTTTCGCAAGGAATGTGACGTCATTGTTTATACTATTTTAATATAAAATAAAGGAGTTTTATATTTTTATACATGTATGGTATTCGCAGAAGGCTTATGGATTTTTGTAATTTTCATAATTTGTAATTTTAAAATCAAAAAAAAATCATACGGTGTACGTGTTTTTGCCAATTGTCGGATGTCGGCCCCTCGTTTTTTCCTATTCTTTGGAGAATTTTCAAAGAATAAAATGACGTCACGCACAGTTAACTAAAATGGCGCATCTTCTTATTTACCATTATCACACAGCTCCTTCTCTTTAATCAACCTCCAGTCAACTAGACATGTGATTCCTAAATTCGACCTTCTGGAAAGAAAAATTAAATAGAAGCAAGATTAAACGTCCAATTTATAACGTGAAAAATTGAATTATTTACATTTTTCTCACGTTTTTACTAGGTAAGCCAAGATGTATGGACAAAATCAAATTGTAATTTCGAACAATCACGACGAATGGATGCTAAATGTTCAAAGCCACAGCGATTTAGCCGGAATCAGCGTTTACGGGAAAACGGTCGACGTCCAGACACGAATGCCGAATAATTCCATGTACAAGTTTTGCAACGAGAGTTACGTCATCCCCGCCGCTTTCAACTTCACTTCGCTCACTCCGGTCGGCGATGTTTTCAGCGTGAGCGCCAAAGCCGTCGTAGAGAATCCACAACCGCAGATACAGCCACACGTCGAAAACCACGATGACGACGACGACTTCAACGACTTCCACGACCCGCTGCCCTTTGATTTTCTCTTTGATGATTCTTTTCATTATTATTTCGCTTTTTTCTTTTTGATTTTTTCTATTTTTATCCTGCTTTTCTGCAAATGGTCGTTGACGGTTTATTGGTTTTTGTTTCAAAATTTAGGGCGGTTGTACGTATACGTTATTGTTCGAGTGTTCGGAGAGTATGCAATTGCGCAGGAGTTATCGATTACTGTGAAGACTGTTGTGTTTCTCTTTTGGGGAATCTTTTGTCTTTTTTTTCGGTCCGAAACGCCAGTTTTGGAGACATATGTTTGTAATTATCACGGACCCCTTTCGATTATGCTCTTTAATTGGCTGATGTCGTGCGTTCCTGTATGCTAAAACAATGTAAATTTTGTGTTAAAAATAGTAAAGAAAACGTTTGAGATTTTGAGCTACGGTACCGTACTGTAGTACCTGTTGGACGCCATTTTTGTATTTACCGCTTATTTCTCGGGTTGGTAGCGACATCTGGTGATGAATCACCGAAGTTATTTGTATGTTTTGTGTACAGAAATTAAATTTCCTTTGATATTAATTACACTAATTTGTTTGTTCCAATGTATTTATTTTTAAACAACTTTATTCATTCAAATTATTCATTCGTACATCTTAGCGTAAGCTTCTTGACTTACGGTAATTTTATATAATTTTCCTTCTCGGGCGGTGTCATTTTATCGATCAATTCAAACGTAACAAAGCTCCGATGATTACGATAGGTTCATCTTCGTCGTCGTCGTCCATGATTCCAACTTCATCAACTGAAAAAATAAATTTTATTTCAAATAAACAAAAAAAAAATTAAAAAATTATATATTTTACCAGTATCCTGCTTAATTTCGACAGGAATACTTTCGGTTTTTTATCGTCGGATTCACACGTATCGCTCTCGTTATCACATCCAACCTTTGGAATAAAAGCAGCAGAAGCACCGCGTCATTCTTCTCGTGTGCCAATAAAACTTGCATGATGTTTTCTTGCCCGGAATTCTGAGTAACAGTCTCAATTTCCTCCTTAAACGCATAGAATTGATTTAAAAAAATTAAAAACCAAAAAAATTTACACCGAATAACAGTAGCCAATTTGCAACTTACACCCTTAAGTGTACCAAATTTGGCCGGACAAATTACACCTTAGATTTTTAAGAGTGTGGTTTCGTTTCAGACGTCGCTTCATCGTCGTTCATCGTATATGTAGGTTTCTGTAATTTTTGTCACAGATTTCGTGTTGGTGATGCCATCAAATGTTGGTTCAGGCAGCTCACTCGATAATATCACTGATTTTGTCGTCGTAACAGTTGTGGTTATTACAGTCACCTCGTTCTTATTACCATTTTTCCCATCCTGGCTTCTTCTGCCACTGCCTCCCTTACCACTGCCCCAGATCCCCAGATGTCGCGTCATCGTCATCTTTACCTTTCCACACTTTTGCCTCGTCCACGTCCTCTTCTTCATTGCCACCTCTCCTTCTATCTTTCTTATGGATCTTAAATGAGAAGTTTAAATTTTACAGTTAAACCCAGAATTTTAGAAATTAAAAATTAAAAATTAAGTTTCTTAGGTCCCGTATAGTTCACTGCAATGTAGAAAAACTGATTGTTTAAACAATCGTTTAAACTGCAAAAATAAAATGACGTCACGCACAGGAATTGAGGAAACTAAAATGGCGAATTTCTGTTATGACATAGCTCATTCTCTTTGATCAACCTCCAGTCAAACTTGACATGTGATTCTTAAATTTGTCGTCGTAGAAAGAAAAATTAAATAAAAGCAAGAATAAACGTCCAATTTACAACATAAAAAATTGAATCATTTACATTTTTCTCACGTTTTTACTAGGTAAGCTAAGATGAATGAACAAAATCAAATTGTAATTTCGAACAATCACGACCAATGGACGCTAAACGTACAAAGCCACAGCGATTTAGCCGGAATCAGCGTTCACGGGAAGATGGTCGAAGTCCAGAGACGAATACCGAATAATTCCATGTACAAGATTCATAACGAGAGTTACGTCATCCCCGCCGCTTTCGACTTCACTTCGCTCACTTCGGGCGGCGAAATCTTCAGCGTGATCGCCAAAGCCGTCGTAGAGAATCCACAACCCCAGATACAGCCACACAACGACGTCATCCCGCCGATCAATTTCAACCTTTATATTTTTTTTCATTATCTCTTTAGTTATTTCTTTCATAATATGTTTTTACATTACTATTTCCCTTTATTCGTTTTAAGTTTTTATATTTTCATCCTGTGTTACTGCAAATGGTCGGTGCCGGTTTATTGGGTTTTCTTTCAAACCATGAGGCGGTTGTGCGAATATGTTTTTGGTCGAGTGTTCGGAGTGTTTGAACATGGGCAGGCATTCTCGATTATTTTCAAAATGAGGGTGTTTGTAATTTTTTTCCTTTTATGGGGAATCGTTTGTTTTTTACAGCCCTTTGCGCTGGTTTTAGAGACTTATGTTTGTTATTATCACAAAACCCTCCCGGATATGCTCGTTCATTTTTTGATGTCGCGCATATTTGGTATATAAATATAAATTTTTGTTAAAAATAGTAAAATAAAAAAGTTAGTGAGATTTTTGAACTACGGTACTGTAGTATCTGTTAGACCCCATTTTGTATTTACCGCTGATGTCTCGGGTTGGTGGCGACATCTAGTGATGAATCGCCGAAGTTTTGTATACAAAAATCAAATTTTCTTTGAATAAATTAATTATACACACGAATTTGTTGGTTCCAATGTATTTATTTTTACTTTATTTATTCAAATTATTCATTCGTACATCTTAGCGTAAGCTTCTTGACTTAATTTTGTATAATTTTCCTTTCCTTCTCGGGCGGTGTCATTTTATCAATCAATTCAGACTTTCGGGTTTTCATCCTCGGATTTACTCGTATCGCTTTCGTTATGACTTCCAACCTTCGGAATAAAAGCAGCAGAAGCAGTAAGGTACCGTACCGTAATAAAAGTCTGTAAGCTATAAATATTTTCTTGTCGTTTTTTTTTTCGTGAGGGGGCCTACAATCGGAAATCACAGGTAGTAGTCATGAAAATCCCACAAATCATGGGCATCACAAGAAATCATTCAAATCACAAGAACATGAAAATTATGGAAATTAAAAGAAATCATAAAAATACATAATTTTTAATTTTTTAATATAAAAATTATGTATTTTCGCATGATTTCCATGATTTCTTGAGATTTCTATGATGCAGTATTACAAAAATTGTGATTAACAATTTGATATTTTTCTTGAATTCCATGATTTCTTGTGATTTCCATCTGGGCATCACAAGAAATCATTCAAATCACAAGAACATGAAAATTATGGAAATTAAAAGAAATCATAAAAATACATAA
>JAQFZO010000424.1:0-25291 GCA_034695885.1 Geophilus flavus
TGTGACCGGTCGGTGGATTTTTTATTATTAGGGGCTCTTCGGACACTCTTATTATTATTTGTTGTCTGTTGATTCTCGCCGATCATGGATTCTGAGACCATTTTTGGGTCGGAGCAGTCGAGACGTTTGAACATGCGCACAGCGGTGCGAAAGGGTCTGGAATGGGCGTTCCAGGGTATGATGAAGGTGGGCACGAGGTCTGATCCGCGTCGGACGCCCATCACCAGGTAGTTGTCCTTGGCATCAGGGCCAAAGTATTGACTGCAGCACTCTTTGACGTTGTCCAGAACGAAGGTCGGTCGACGGATCGTGCGTAGTTCTGTTTTGTCCATGCTCCACGTTTTGTACACTTTGCTTTTTTTGCACGAGATTTCCGTCTTTTTCACTTTGCGCACTTTGGTTTTCACGGCTGAAAAAAAAATTAAAGTTTCATTAAATCTGTAAAAATTTTTAAAATATAAAAATCTAATAAATTTACACTAAAAGTTGAAAAAAAAATTTTTCTAAATTTCAAAAAAAATCTACAAAATTTCATCAAACTTTTACTAAATTTCAAAAAAAATTTCGAAATTTGCAAAATTTTCACTAAATGTTTACTAACTTCCAAAACAAACTTGAAAAAGTTTCATAAAATCTGAAAAATTTAAATTTTTCAAATATACAAATCTAAACCATTTACACCAAAGTTGAAAATGTTTTCATTAAATTTCCAAAAAATTCTTCAAAATTTCATCAAATTTTTACTAAATTTAAAAAATTCTACAAAATTTCATCAAATTTTTACTAAATTTTAAAAATTCTACAAAATTTCATCAAATTTTTACTAAATTTCTAAAAAAATTTCTAAATCTCCAAAATTTTCACTGACACAAAACTTCAAAAAATTAAAAATTAAAGTTTCATAAAATCTGCAAAATTTAAATTTTTCAAATTTTACAAATCTAAGGCCGGGTTGCACCAACGATAGTTAAATCTAAACTGAGTTTAAGTATAGAGGATCCTGTATACATTAACACAAAAAGGTGAAAAAAATTTTCATTAAATTTCCAAAAAAGTCTCCAAAATTTCATCAAATTTTTAATAAATTTTCAAAAACAATTTCTAAATCTCCAAAATTTTCGCTTCATCTGATCATCTCATTAAAACCCACAAAAAAAAACCATCCTCACCTCAACCATTCAACCAAACCATCAACACCTCACAATCACAACACAAACAAACAAAAACAAAAAAATCAACTCACCAAACTCAGCCCTGCAAAAATGATCCAAAATATTCTCATAAGTCTCAACCTGGTTACAAACTTGACAATCATCATCTAAAAAAAAAAAAAATTTTAAATTATAAAAATTATAATTAATTAAAACAAAACAAGCCAAAATATTACAACACCCATAAATCAATTTTTTTTCTCATAAAAAAATTTTCCCAATTTTCCAGTTTCCCTTTCTCTTTTTTCCCAATCCCCACAAATCCCCAACAGGTTTATTTAATCAAACAATTTTTTTTTTTTTCAATCCCAAAACTGAAATGAAATGTGCAACTGGTTTTTCTAAACCAGACACTAGCCATATTAAATCAAAAGGAAAAATCAGATAAAAATTCAAGCAAACCAAAAACCACTTTGAAAACTCGTGTTCGAGTGTGGGAAAAGCCATGTCCTTGTCAAAGGACAAGTCAGGGCACATCACAACTGTCCCTAAGGGCAAAGGTCAGCCACAAAACTAAACAAAAATTCAACATTTAACACTAAATTTCACTTTTTTACACCAAAAACCCATAAATTATCAACAAATCGACGCTCTACACTCGTAAATTCTCATTAATTTGTTGTTTTTGTGGGGAAATTTGACAAATTTTAATTTTTTTCATTTTTTTTGGACCAAAAACCGATAAATTTTGATGAAATCGACGCTAGGGGGTCGTAAATTTTAAATTTTTTGATTTTTTTGATTTTTTTTTTTGTTTGGGGGATTTTTTAATTTATTTTCTTTTCTCCCTTGGTTTGGTCGTAAATTCTTGACATACTTGGAAGGTGGTCACAACGAGACCCTAATTCGACACCCCCTAGCCAAAAGCACCTAAAAGTAGAAACGCGATCATCGATTAGATTAAAAGTTTGCGGTTTTTCTTTCTTTCTTTGGTAAAATTGGGAGAATGGAAATGTGTGTTAAAAATTCGGAAAATGTGGGGTGTGTGTGGTATATTGTGTCACGTGGCTTTTATAACGGGGGTTTTACTGTTTTTACATGTTTTTTTCACAAAGTTTTAAATGATTTTACTCAGTTTTACACGATTTTTCCACTTTTTCTCAGGTTTTTCGATATTTTCTAACCGTTTTTGATCATTTTTTTACGATTTTCTTAATTTTCTTACGATTTTTCATCATTTCTTTACGATTTTCCTAATTTTCTTACGATTTTTCATCATTTCTTTACGATATTTCATCATTTCTTTACGATTTTCGGTCATTTTCTCACCATTTTCCTCATTTTTGCTCGATTTTTTGATGTTTTTTATCATTTTTAAACGATTTTTGGCCTTTTTCTAACGATTTTTGATCATTTTCTAACGAGTTTTACGTTTTTAAAGTCATAAAAAGACGGACAACTGCATAAATCATTAATAAATGATAAAAAAAAACTGTGTATGAAGGCGGAAAATCGCTAGAAAACTACAAAAACACAAAAAATCATGAGAAAATCCATAAAACCAGTAAAAATCATGTACAAAACCTCAAAAACTTCAAAAAACCACGTAAAAACCTTCAAACACCCATCCAATAAACCCCAAAAACTCGCACGACACCATATTCCACAGAAATTCACCTGCAAGACAAGATAAAACATTAAAAAAAAATTTTCAAAAAAAAAAAACCGATAACCCTTATCACTTCATCAACAACAACATCCCCCCAAAAAATTTTCAATTTATTACCTTTCTCCTGCTCGGCCGTCTTCCCGCTCTGCGCCGTAATACACATATCATTATCTAACGGGAACTTCTCACACCGTAAAAAATCAGGCCACGGGTATCCATAAACTCTCATCCTCCCTTCGCATCCCGCCCTCACTTTCTCACACAACGAACGACACGGATAAATCGGCCGATCCAGACAAACTGGCGAAAAAAGCGAACACAAAAACAACTGCGTGTCCGGATGACATTCGATATTCAACAACGGGACCCACGAACCGGCCTGTTGAGATACTTCGGCCATGGTGTCGTGATCCAACAGATTCGGCAGCCGCATTTTCGTGTAACCGATGTCATGGCACAGGGTCATGTTGCGCGGTATGTCCACGCACGTGGGTTGAACCGGTCGGCCGCCCATCATCGTCCAGTCGGAGAAATAACTCACGTCGACCGATTCGACCGATCCGATCGTGGCGTAAAGTAATATTTGGAGGAAAATAATCATCGTGTCGAGGATGGATCCCGATCGTCTCTGTCTGTCTCTTCCACTCGACTCTCTCCGCTCGATTTGACAACTCTTTCGGTCGTTGGGACTGTTAAAGGTTTTTGGGAGGGTCACGTGGGGTGATGCGACCAATGGGAGGACGGTTGGGGGGGTTTGGGGTTTGTTCTGGGTTTGGGGTTGGGGTGTGACGTCAGGTTTGTTGGGTTTTGTGTGGTGAGGTGAGATTTTGGAGCGGGATTTATCGAATGTGGTTTAGCAGACGATAATTCATGGAAATCACAAGAAATCTCGAATCTTTAAGGGGAAAATGTTTAAAAATTCGATAAAATCGATCAAAATCACAGAAATTCTTTAAAAATCACATAAAATCTTTATAAAATTTTTTAAAATCTTAAAATCTCAGTCAAAAAAAAGTTGTAAAATGTTTATTAAAGTATTAAAAAGTGTGTTTTATGTATTTTAAAACTGTTTGTAGATGTTTTTAACGATTAATAAACGATTTTTAATGGTTTTGTGCTCATTTTGTTAATTTATTCCTTCATGATGTCGTCACTCGAGTTCTCTGATGGCAAATTCCGGAACTAATGATCGAGTAACTTTCGATTATAAAAATTTCTTTACTTTCGATTCGATTCATAATATTTTTCATGTGTTATAATAATAAATATCTGTTACAAAATTTATTTCTTTTGAATAAATCGTTCGGAACTGGATGCAACTATGATGACTAACGTTAAGGTTAAAGCTGTGACACCGATCGTGTGGATGCAGAAAAATAATTTCCGAAACTTGCTGCCCTGAATTGTAAAAATAAAAAATAAAAGATTAGATAATTCTCTTGTGCAACGAGTTAAAGTCCCAATCCAAAACTCACTGGAGCATCGACATTTTTCTGGGCAGGATTTTCCGGATTCAAACTAGCCGGAAGTTGCATTTCTTTCAGCGGAATTTGTTCCCGAGCTACAAATAAAAATTTAAAAAAATTAGCATTTTTGTAAATTGTGAAATATTTAGTGTCTTTTGGTGTTTTGTTGGGTGAATGCTCAGTGCCGAGACTAGGGCAAGATTTTGCGAGAGGGGCGCCATATTTGCTATATGGCGGCCGCACAACGCCATCTAGTGCTGGAAGTGAGCAGTGAATTGCTTGAGTTGCATTTGTCTGATACTATACGTTTTACATAACCCCAATGCTGCATTAATCTATCTATTTCTACGATCGTGTCCATCTTGTTGCTGCCTCTACTAACACTAGGATGTGCGTATCATTCCCTTTATTACACCTCGATTAATAAATTCAACATTCCTTACCACTGTGTGCTTTGATGCACGAATAAACTTCCATGATTAAGTAACAACCGATTTCAAACACAACATAGGTGATGAGAACTCCCGAAAAACTCTTCAGGAGAGAAACTTTCTGCAATTTGTCGGCCAAAAACAAAGTAGTGACTGGAATTATAGGAAAATATATTAATAAATGTTGAGTTTTTAACTAAGAGTGATTTCATTTGGTCATTACGTGCTAAGAATTTAGTGGCATTTCCAATAATAAAATGAAACCAATTGAAAATCGGTCTTTTCGGAGTTCCCGGATGAGGTCTCAAGATGGCTGAAATTGGTTGAACCCACATCAAAATGAATGTCAATAAACCAATGACTGGATGTGGATTTTCTCTCCAAGTCTGAAAGAAATATAAAACATTATTGTTGAAATAAAAGGTTACGGCATTTCTTGACTCACCGTACTCCAGCCACCGACGAAGACAAAAATGATGATTATCCCCAAAGTCGTGAAAGAAATCGTGGCGACATTCAACGCTCTGTGCCACTGTCAAAAATAAAAATCTTTCAAAGACAAGAACAAATTTTATCACCAATTATATGTATATTTTTATCCATACAGTAAACCAAACTTGTTCCCCACAATGTAAGGTCTGCACCCATGTGTATTTGTAAAACCTTGCAGTAAAAACTGCAACGCTCACAGTGCCTATCCAAGCAATTATCATGAGACAACCTGGAAGCATTCAAATTAATCAGTCAATTCCATTATAAATTATGTAAATCAACATACCATGCACATAAATCAATGTGTCTTTTCCTCCTGATATTTTTGAAATTGATGTGAGGTCAACAGCCTGGGCACTCCTGTAGGGAATTGTTGAATGTTGTTGAAGAGTGTCTAGAAATGTTGATAAAAAAATCAATTTCCTGTCTGATTTTTTACTGAACCAATACAGTGGCCATAATCAGGTGTTTCTGCATTGGTACAACAAATATTGATAGCTTGGCCTTGATATATACCAGAGAATACCAATGATCTTGCCATACAAGAATGATAAATGCAGTATAGCTTTGTACAGAGTCCTGTTGATACAATGCACACATTGCACAGGAAATGTCCACATTGCCTTCGAAATGTCCACATTGAACAGGACAATGTCCACATTGTGCTGGAAATGTCCAGATTTTGCCCACTGAGGAATTGAGGTATCATTCTTATGTGGGTTTATTAAGCATTCTCACCAACACTTCAAATTGAGATCAGCCAATAGCAGAGCTTTGTGAAAATAAATTTTAGCCAATCCCATCTTGGGCAACAAGCTGAGAAAAGTGATTGTTGGGATTGGCTGAAATTTAGTTTCATGAAGCACTGCAATTGGCTTGTTCAATTCAAACTGGGGTCACAATGCTAAATTTCATTTATCATTCTTGTATGGTAAGATCATTGATATACTCTGATTTCACACTTGTCTTCTCTGCACCCAGGTCCAGTGCCCCTCTATCCCAGCCCTTGTTACTTTGCTGAATCAAAGTATAGTTTTGTTTACCAAGTGTTCCTCTGGCAACTGGTCCCCTGGCAAGAAAGAGGTAGTGAGGTTGATTGATGAGATCATAGCTGGTTCCTTCTACAGCCACATTTCCATATCTGATGAAACTGCACAGGATTTGTCCATTCACTGAAGCCCCTTTGGTGTCTAGCAATGCAGCTTTAGCCTTTAATTTAAGAAGTCAAATTATAAGTAAGCTAAGAGAATTGGTATATTATTCTTGCATTTACTTCCTGGAGTTAAAGAAATCATAAACCTTGAATTTCCCATTGTGTTGTAATGGGGCATACCAGATACCCAACCTTAAACAAATTCTCACCAGATGGCTGCCCAGCCAATAAAATCTAAAGCAGCCATTACATCAGTTGATAAACAATAATTTATATGATGTTTGCATGTCCCATTTCTTGGAATAAATTCAAACATCCACAGTTCAGTGAGAGAGCGAACAATGATGCATACTTCAGGGTGTTTGTTTACTTCTGCAGTTACCAACTGCTATAACCTTATAGGACTGATCTTATAGGAAAATTTATATGACTAAACTCCTCATTGAAATGAGGTTGTTATACACGGCTTGCGATTGGTCTGCGACTATCGGGCCTTAAAGGGCTCACAGGATTTGTCGATAGGCAGCTCACTTGGAAATTGTATCAATGCCAAGTGCATGTGACGATTTCGTCCAATAGTAATTACCGGTCAAGATCAATGAGATCTTGAATCATGATCTGAGCTCTTGGTTACCATGGCATCCCATTGAGTAAATCCCAGAAAGTAACTGTTTCAAGAAGTATTTACATAATAATGCAGGCCAAAAGATGAATGGCTTTGGTAAAATTGGTCTGTAATGGGTTGCCTCCATTTTGAAAACACTCATGTAGAACTATTTTCTCATAAGCATGAACATGTGAATTCTAAAAAAATTAGACAAATCCCGTGAGTTCTTTGAGGCCCGATAGTCGCCGACCAACCTGATTTCAATGAGAAGGAGTTTATATCTGACTTCTTACCAATTCTAGTCTTGCGTTAGAGTGGTCACGGTTGAAAGACGTAAAGACATCCACGACACCGGTTCGCTGATTCTCCACACATTCAACCACACTGTCATCTCCCATGGTCTGGTCCTTGGAGAAACCCACAGCAATCCATCCACCAGTTGGACCCATCAATTCAAAGGCAATATTTTCATCTCTTCTGTGAAACGTGACTAATGTCACACAGTTCCTGGTACTGATGCATCCAAGTGGTTCCCCATAACATCCTTTGGTCTCCCCACAACCTGCATAAATGTCTTCTGATCTCAGATGATTATCATTGTTAATGACTGTGTAAAGAACACTGCTCACATCTGGGTGATTTGAACTCTGGAAAAAGTGATTTAAGCTGTCAAGTTCAAGTTTCAGGTTAATTAATGTCATTTACTATTAAATCCAAATGTGATTGTGTTGGTGGTAGTAAATGGTTGGTAACTTGAGTCACTGGTGGTTGTGGTATTGTTTGAGGTTGTGGTTGTTGATGTTTTGTTGGTCTGATTGTACCTGAAGCAATTGTTACCAGATTGGATTGTTGTCCTACCCAGAAACTTCCAAAGTTTTCAACAAATGTTGCACTAGAGATAAACAATTAGTTATTAGAAGCAATCTGATTGGTCAATTGTCAGTTGCTGGAAGTAATCTAATTGGTTATTGGTTACTCACATGAATATGATTGGTCCCTCATAATTGTTTGGTGCTGTCCAGTTGATTTCTACATGTGTTTTTGGCTGTGATGAGGAATGAGTCACAGCAGACTGGAGAAATTCATGGAACATGAACAAAATAGGATTATTATACCAGTAAATGGATTTTAATTAACCTACATAAGCACTTGTTCCACAAGCCACATATTTCTCATGATTAGTGGCAAAAGTTCCAATTTTGTTTAAGAAATTGTCAGGAGTCACTGCCACCACAAGAAATCCCTTGAAGAATCTGGTGTTAAAGTTCTCAGGAATTGTGGCCAATGAGACTAAAAATGGGGGAAAATTAGATCATTCATCAGTGATCTAAGTGGGATTTGATGTCACCTGTCAATGTTTCTCCTGGTGCAATGTTGTTTTTATCAGTTACAATAACAAATGGTGCAGGAATTGACAGTGGTTGTATTCCCTGATGGTTTGGGATCATGTTCATGCAAGCCTCAACAGGGGCACCATCAGGACGCCCATAAATGGAATTTATAATGAGAAAAAATAAAAATCCAATTGCTTCAATATGTAAGTGTATCATTTTTGCTGTAAAATGAAATTTGAATAAAAATGCAGTTAAAGAACCATAAACTGTGATATATCTTACTTGCTTTAATTCTTTAAATGGTAAAGATGAAAGATGAAACTGCTGTAAATCATGAGAGAAAAAATTAGAATTTCAAAATACGGGTTCTTAAACCATCCTATTTTGACCTGACCTAAATCTAACTTGACCATTTAGCATGAGAAAGCAGTGACAATGAAAAACTGCTGTTAGATTATGTACTAATTACATAATCTCAAAAAAATAATAAAATAAAAAAAACCAAAACAAGTTTGGTAAAATTTCACTTTTCGGCTTTTCGGCTTTTCGGCTTTTCGAAGAACAAAATTTAATTTATTTATTTACAGTCTGACATGAAACTTTCTCCATCCCAAACATTGATATTTTTTATTGACTAACCCAGAATGGTTAAAACACAGAAAAATGAGGTCAATTGACCTAATAACAAACATGAAGTATTTCACAATACAGCATTAGCAAGTCATAAAATGTATAGTAAATGCTTGAATTGAGAATGCCTACTTCAATTACACATCTTTCCTTCTTCACCCTTTTAAAAACACAATAGATTTTATGATTGTAATCAAATAAACAAAACATTCTTATACCAAATGTCCTACTTTTCCTTTTTTTCCTCATGGAAATTCAATTTTATAAATATATTAATTCTAAAATTCATTTTTTCCTCTATATTCAATCATGAAATTGTCACATTTTTAGTACTGACAGGTCAAAATGTTTTGTCTCATTCTTGATGGCATGACAGATTATATTTCCTGACTTGTATATTTTTACCTAATAAATATAATGCAGAAAACATTCACCTCTGTTCCAAGTCACAACACCAGAAGATAACAAGGCCAAACATAATTTAATGCCATGCATTACAAACAAACTCTTCTACTTCCTATTTACAAACTTGATGGATTTTTATGAGTAAAAATTAAAACTAAAATCAAAACCAGTAGTTCAACATTTTTTTTCCATTCCCCATTATTAAAAAAATAAATCTAGATCAATGGTGGAAGTGATTGCATAACTTGAAATGAAGAAAATAAAAAAAATTAACTCACAAATTCCTTAGGATTAGGCAATGTTGAAGAAACACATAACTACGGTCAAGGACCTGAAAATGCAAAAATTTAAAATTGTTGATAATTTTGTTAAATATTTATGGAAATTATTATTTAAATATTTATAAAGTATTTCTGAACTTAGATTTTATAAATTTAAATTAATTTTGATGTAAAAAATTAAAATATGATTTTTTTTGGTTTTTGAAGAATTTTACACGCTTACCTTATATGAGGTATGAGTTGTTGTGGTTGCTGGTCTTTAGTGAGCTGCAGGTATGAGGTGAGTGAATTTTTCCTTATTTTTTTCTTGCATGAGTGACTTCTTCAACCACACTTGCTGCCACTGCGCATAGGTTCTGCAAAAATGGGACGCGCCAACTTCATTTGACCAAAAGAGGACAGACAACAACCCTAAGGATATATTTTACATTATTTTTTTTTAATCATCTCACAAAAATGTACACAATGTTAAGACATACAAATTGTCTAAGCATAATTTATGTATAATAATATTAATATATATAAAATTTATAAAAAAAATATGAGAAATTATAATTAATTTAAAAAAGCATGATGTTATATAATAAATTGATTTTTTTAATTTTTTGAGTTTCTTTCAGTTGATATATTTTTTTTTCTTAATTTATGAGAGTATAATGAAAAAAATTGTAAATTAAAATCTCCTGAGACGTTTAAAACACTCATCCTTCTTAATACTGTCGTTCTTAATCTTAAATTACATAATATTAACACAATTCAGGTGGGTTGTAAGGCACAGAACGGCTTAGTGCGTTAATATAAACATGAAACACAGTTTTAGCTTCTTATTTTTCACTTATTTTTCATAATTTAGACAAAAAAACTAACATTCTTCAACGTTCCTTTATGGGACTCAAGAAAACTATAGCGATCAACGCTATGACGAAGCCGACGTTGCCGAAAACGTATAAAAGGAGTAGAACTTTTCGAAATCTGCTTCCCTGGAAATAAAAATGAATAAATTTAATTTATTTTAATTTAATTTAAAAATGTCGGACGTACAACGGTTTTCGCCATTTCTGCGGTGGTCATCGTAAATGCGTTGCCGTTGGACATGTCTTTGAGCGCAATTTGATTATCTCTGATTTTATTGCCATGGTTACAGGTGAATAATTCCATGATGAGGAAAATTGTGACGTGGAAAGCGACGAAAGCGATCAGAATCCACATGTACATATCGGGTAAATTCGCTTTGTTTAACGTTTTTGCGAAAAATAACGTGATTACTGCAACAAAAAAAAGAAAATACGATATATATTAGAAAGAAATAGACAAAATAAATATCAAAATAAATTACCAGCTAAAATATGAGCGCTGTTTCCAACAAAAAAATGAAGCCAGTTGAAGATCGGTCTTTTCGGCGCACCGGGATGACATCGAAATGCGGCCATTATGGGTTGAAGAATGACCAAAGCCGTGACGATGACACCGAGAATTGGATGAGGATTGTATTCCCATACCTAAAAATATTTTTTTATTTTATTAATCGAGTTTTTTTAATCAAAATGTAATTTTTTTTACCCGACTCCATCCTTTGACGTGTACGAAAATGAGGATAAACGCAGCGACGTTTAAAAGTAATGTTAGAATATTGAGTGCACGATGCCACTGAAAATAAAAATACATACAAATTAAATTTTAAAAATTAAATTATATTCAGTAAACCTCGATTATCCGATTTATAAGGAACCGATGGGTGAGCGAACATATAAAATTTCGAAATTTTCGCAAAATTTTAATGTGAATTTTAATTTTCGACGTAAAATTTCGAGATTTTGTTATTTTGATGTAAAATTTCGAGTTGTTTCTTATTTTGATGTAAAATTTCGAAATTTTCGCAAAATTTGCGATTTTTAATTTTCGACGTAAAATTTCGAGATTGTTATTTTGATGTAAAATTTTGAAATTTTCGCAAAATTTCAAAATGATTTTTAACTTTCTTCGTAAAATTTCGAAATTTTTGTTATTTTGATGAAAAATCTCGAGTTTTGTCATTTCGCTGTAAAATTTCGAAATTTTGAAAACTTTTCGACGCGTATCCGATGGTCGAGAGTCAGATAATTGAGGTTTTACCGTAAAAATAAAATAAAAACTAGAAAATATAAAAATAAAATAAAATTACCGTAAACCAAATTTTCTCTCCACAATGTTTCTGCGTGGGCCAAACATTTTTAAAATACCGCGCGAGGAAAATCGCGATACCCACAGTACCGACCCAAGCACCGATCATCAAACTTCCGTGTAATTTAATAAGTAAATCTGACGCCACGCCGAGTTCGTCCACTAGCTTCAAATCAGCAGCCTCGGCTGACACGTATGGATTCGCAAGATGCTGTTTCATTTGAACTAAACATCAAAAATAAATAAATTAAAAAATAATAAAACATCAATTTTTTCATCAAAAAATACCTGGATTTCTCACGGATTCCATCAATCCCCTAGCGAGAAACAGAAAATACGTCTGATTTGTTAAATCAAATGAATATTTATCTTCAATCGTGTGTTTTGCTTCGTGTGTAAACGCACAACGAATGAAACCGTCTTCATATTTCGTTTCTATGTTGCTTAAACCTTGATGCAACTGTAAAAATTTAAAAAAAAATATTAAAAATAGCTTAAAAAATCATTTTTTATTCAAATTACGTTCTCTAAAGGTGTATTAGCCTTCGTATTCGGTACATTAAACGACTGGAAAACGTCGACTTTGTTGTTTGATCCATTTATGGTACAGCCCGTGACCGCATCTTCGCCCTGACGAGTGAAATTTATGAAAATAAAAATAAATTTCGACATTTTGGTGTTTATACCATGAAAATATCGCGGGAAAATCCAACGGCGATCCATCCTTTGGTCTCGCCGATCATTTCAAAATCGATTTTGTTTTCTTTAGCGGTGTAAGTGATCATGTGTTTGCAATTACGATTCGTGATGCATCCATCCGGGCCTCCGAAACATCCTTTTTTCTCAAAGCAACCATCGTATACTTGTTGGAAAGGCGTTTTTTCGTCTCCGACTCCTCCCTAGAAGTAAAAATCAATTTTAGGAAAAGTTTTTCAATTTTATATTTTAAAACTTACGGATTGAACAATCGGTTCTCCGGTTACTTCGAAAGTATCACTCGTTACGTTAGTCCAGAAAACCTCAAATTCTTTCACAAATGTAGCCCTAAAACATAAAAAAATAACTTTAGAGAGTCATACAGGATTTATCTAAATTCCTAAAATCTGTACGACTCCCACACAAACATCACAACAGACACTATTCGATTTTCCCGCCATTTTTTAAAAAACACAGTATGCAAAAGTTTTGTTTTGATAAATCATTTAGAAATTATTTGAAAGTAAACAGACTTCCTGGACAACCTGTATAATTTAATTTACAACTACAAACTCACCACACTGCGGCAGTTCCTCGAAAATCGACCGGAGCCGTCCACGTGGACTTTACTTCACGTTTTTCAACTTTACTCTTATGTGTAATCCCACTCTACATAAAACCAATAAAAAAAACTTATTTTAATACTTATAAAATTTCACTAGGTGAGTTCAGAAATGAAGTTAAACATTTGCATTTCTGTTTACACCTGTGCAACTATGCGTGTTTGCGCCAACGTCATTGGTGCAAACACATAGCTGCACATGTGTAAACAGAAATGCACATGTTTAAATTCATTTCTGAACTCACCTACTGTTTAATCAATTTCATACTTTAGACTTCTGGAAACAATCAACAGTCTGATGCCAATCTCCAGAATCAAACGTTCCAATCGTTTCTAAACCACCAACAGGGCGCACTTCGACCAAAAACCCTTTAAAATCACTTGGAGAATCTTTGCCATTCAAGGAAACTAAAGGAAAAATTAAAAATAAATCAATAAATTATAAAATATTTCAACATAATTGCATAATAATTAGAAAAAAATTTAAAAAACATCAAATTTCCTTATTGGAAAGCATCCAACAAAAGATTGCTAATCAAATTTCCTCATCATAAATTCATACAAATATACCTAAAAGGTTTTGTCCTGGTCTTATCGTCCGGCCTTGAACACTAATTTGATAAGGTGATGTTGATGTCTGCGCTTTCGCTCCATGATGACTTGGTGTCATACTGGAACAAATTCGTTCAGGGGCTCCACCGCCATACCCGAAAACAGCCGGAAGTGCGCAGAAAAGGACGAGAACTCTTATTAACATCCTCCTATAATGAAAAATATAGTCTTGTTTACTTCAAAGAAACATATTCGTCTTTTGGACGTCCAGGGGACATCGTGCAAGATGCCAGATGGGAACAATTGCACTAAAAGCTCAATAATATGTACTTGGGTCTTTTCTGAATCCTCAAGCAATAACGATACAAACAATAACCAATCACACAATCAAACAGCAAAGCAAGTACTATTATACAAAATCAAACAAAAGAACAACAGTTAAAGATAAAAATTGCAGGATGAGCGCAATCGCACTTTGAGGGTATCATCAGAACCGTCTCGTCACAGTGATTCTAAAAATCTGTACTCCGCCTTCCGAATTGCATCTTAATTACATCCGAATTTCGACATTATTTGACCCTGAACGTCATTGCAATGACGTCCGTTGAGAACAACCGAAATGCATCAGTAATGTTGAAATTACATGAATCCATAAACAATATTCTTTATAAGTAACTTTTAATAATTTTCTTATACAGGTCGAACCTCGATTTAGCGAACTCGAAGGGACCAGAAAATTTGTTCGTTATATCGCGGAATTCGTTATACTGAGATGTTTTTTGCATTGTTTTAGTGCAGTATGGTCCAAATAAACAGTTCGTTATATCGAGCAATTCGTTATATCTGAGTTCGCTAAATCGAGGTTCGACCTGTAATACCTTTTGGCACTGACCAGTGGTCAGGATGACAAATTGAATTGATTGCTGGTCATATTGATTGCGATTTTCCGAATTACAGTGGCCCCCTTGCGGGTAAATTGGGGGAAATGTGTAACAATACAACATGAAACATATCCCCCGGACGTAAACCATCACACTGATTGAGAAATCTTGCGATTAATAACAAACAAACGTTTAGATCCTTGAAAAAACAATACAATTTGACCTTTTGCTAAAGCGAAGCAAATTACATGTTTCTCCTTGGGCAGAGCAGATATAAAACTCAGTAAAGTGCAGCGAAATAACAGGTGAATGCGTGTGTCAGAATACCTCGACTCAGGGTCAGCCACCTACTTACAATTACCAAGCAATTTTTACCACATTTTTTTTTTATTTTTTTTTACCAAAACTAATGAAGCAAAACTTGTGCCATCCCACGCTAGGAGTCAAAATGGCGGTTCTAACAATGATTTATGTTTGTATTGTTTGAATCCAACATGGTGGAAAGCATTTAAGTTGTTTTACAAGTTTTTAAGAAGATTTAAGAAGCAGTTTATTGTTTAATCTTATTAAATTCAGTAGAAAATTGAGAAGGAAATGAGTTTTATGATAAACAATAAACATCCTTGGGTTTGGTTCATCATTTTCTTGAGTTTTAGTTTCTTAAAGGCCATTTTGTTTGATTCCAGTTCTGGTTTCTGTCAAGGCCAACTGACCTCCATCATTAAAAACACATTTAAAGTTGTTTGGCTGTGAGTTTTTTTCCTTTTTTACTAGATAAGGATGTTTATACCTGAGTAAATTCAACCTGAATATCAAATAAGCATCTAAAAAACACGTGGTGGATTGAATTGAAACTTATAATTTATTGATTTTTTTGTGTTGTTTTATGGGAATTTCAAAGGAAGTCTGTTGGGAAACAGGTGTAGAAAGGTTTCATGGAATCTAAAAATTCTGCCCCACGTGCCAATTCACACCCTCAAAAATTTTAATTTGGTAGAATCATACAAAAACAATGTTTCATAATAAGTAATAACCAAAATCACAAAAAAGCAAGTCATCTGGTTATGGTTTCCTCAGTTTTAAACTAGAATTACGTAATCTATAAAGCATTCTATGACAAATTCAATTTGAAACCAAGTTACACCTCTCCATACCATCCTCAGGAAAACCATGTGGAATGACTGTATCGGGATATCAAATATTTGTCTAGAAATCTTTACCGATTAAAAATAGTAGAACGGTTAAATTGGGACATAAAATAATAGTATTGCGAGAAATTGTCAGTAAAAGGGAATAAACGACACAAAAATTGTGTTTTGTGTTTTAGGCGTAACTTATTTCTCATTAATTCTTAAGCTGCATTCAAAAACTAAAACAAAAATTGTGGTTTGTGTTTTACGCGTAACTTATTTCTCGTTAATTCTCAGTTTTATGCGAAGTGACGTCTAAAACACAAAACACAACTAAAACACAAATTTCTTTTAGTTTTTGAATGCAGCTACTGTAGCAACAAGTTAAAGTATACTGGAAATCATGAAATTACATAAAAACACAAAAAAGTATAAAGGTACCTAAACAAACAGTTGAGGTGAAACAAAGCATAAAAGTAAAATAGAAAAGTTAGTAATTAAATGTGGCTCTCAACAGCTAGGTGTGTTCAAAATTAAAAAGTTAATTGCATTTAAATTAAATTAAAACTGTGGAACAGTTGAATCTAGTAGCAATTTTTATGTTACAAATCATATCAAATATTGTCTAGCAATATTTATCAACATGTATAAAAAACTTCCAACAATTTTTAACCAATTGACCCACAAGGAAAGTCCTTATCCTAAAATCAGTCAAATTACATGACAAAGCCAATTCAAGTCAATATAAGTCAAGAAAAACATTTCCCTTAACTACTTAATCTCATTTTCATTATTCCACAAACATCAGACTAACAACATTATACATGAAACAATCTATAGATCTGTCCCCAAAAAGCAGCATTAAGAAATCAATACACAATCAATTGCAGGCAAAGCATTAAGGAACTATATGAAAAAACTATTTTTACTTCCATAAAATCCCAACCTAAAACAACAAACTTTAAATAAATAAATATAAATCTAGTTTAAACTGAACTCAATTTATATATTTAGAAACCAGAAGAAAAAGCAGAAAAAACATAAAATTTTTATATATTTCTTTATGCTGCAACTCCAATCAATATGTGTGTAAAATGCAGGTTAATGCCCTTTAGAGGGGGAAAATGAATACAGTGTGTGTACCATAAGCTGTAAAGGGGTGTTATTATTATGTGTGTATGTATAAGTACACCATAGTTTGTATTGGCTAGACTCCCATTCTTGGAAGTATTTAAAAAATTGATGGATAAAAAAGAACATCAAGTGCACAGAAGTGACCCAATTTAGTCTACCAGGAAGAAATATAACAGAGAGACTAGAATTTGACAGAAAACCAATTAGTTCTTTCTATTTTACCACTAAAATCAATAGCTTAAAATCAATTTTTGAGGATTTCAAGTATCAGGATAATTCAGAAACTTCAGAAATTGATATGTTATCAGGAAAAAACTATTTTCCTATAAGGATAATGAGTAAAACATGAAAAAAATGCATTTTATATAACTTTTTCAACAATTTTTCATGTAAAAACTCACAAAAATCCACCAAAAACATGAAAAAACTAATTAAAAACCCAAAATTATGCTGAATAAATAATTTCCTTACCTAAAACCAGTCAAAAACCGTCTTCAAATTTGAATTTATCCACAAAAAGGTTCTCACGCGTGCACTGAGCAGTGGCCGAGAGCGACTCCAACCTGTGTGACTTTGGATTACTCACCTGACACGCGGAATGCGCAGCCCCTCACTTCCGGTTACTCTAGCCCACGGGCCCACTAAAAACTTTTTTTTTTTTAAATGTTTATACGAGGAATTTAAAGAGAGACCATTTGTGGTTCGATTCTTTCATTACAAGGCACTATGCATCAGTGAAAACGATTAAAAATTCCGTTTATAGTGTTGTGATGATGCATTATGGGAATTTTTTTTTATCCCGGATTTGAAGACGAATGATTTGTTGTCGTGGTGACCGGATGAATCATACGGGTTCACGTTAAATACGAGTCAAGGGTCGGTTTACAGACCTTACGGGGTTATGTATGGTTAAATAAAAACCTCGTTTTGATTTTTAATGGCGAGTAAAGTGAAATTTTTAGAGCAAACGAGTTTTTTTGTTTTTTTAAAATTTATTTTGATGTTTGGGCGGATTTAATTATGGGGATTTGAGTTATTGATGTTTTTAATTTATTTTTTGCTTTTGGATTTGTATTTTATTGGAAATAAAGGAAATTAGAGTGATTCATGATCATGTGTTTCATAATTCGTGATGATGTGACAGTTCATTGAATCCTGCACAGATGTGTAAATCTGAACTTCCGGTTTGTGAGTAATAGTAAAGTCAATTTTTTTGAAAATTTTATTATTTATTTGAAAATCGTTAATTTTTTTTAACTATAAATGAGACCGGAAATAGATTTAGGGTGTCTGGTTACTCTGGATAATTTTTTTTTGAAAATTAATAAATTATTTTGAGTGAAATCTGGTGTTGGTTTTCTGCATTAATAATGTAAAAATTAAATATTTCATTTAAAATAAATGGTGTTTTGTTAAATTTGACTGAAAATAAGACCGGAAGTCGATTTAGGGGACATTGTTACACTAAAATAAATAATTTTGACTAAAACCTGGTGTCGTTTATCGGCATTAATCTCAAAAAACTGAAATTCTTCAATATAAAAATCAATAAAATACAAAACATTATATAACAAATGATAAATATTATAGAAAAAGATAATAAGACAATTTCCGATGACATTTCATGCTATTTTATCACAATTAATGAAAATTACGTGATAATTAAATTCGATTTTTATTTATCTCATGTCTTATATCACACAAATTTTGCAATAAACGATAAAACTAGTGACCCATTTGTACACGGTACACAAATTAAGTTTAAAAAAAACTTTGTCACGCGATTTTATAAACCGGAAATTAGACGTACCAACACAATTATCCCACATTTCTGCAAACGCCATCTAAATTAACAAACCATCAATTGGTTTTCAAAGAAAATATCAAACTAGGCCAAGTAAAAACAAAATAATAACTTAATTTGATAAAAAAAACGTGAGTTGATAAACAGTAAAGTGGCCATCTTTGTCTGAAATAACAGTTTATTAGCAGCATTTGCCCCCAGAGGTCGCAAAAGTTTATTTAACTTTATTTTCTACACATAAAAAAAAAACTATATAAAAAAATCAGGGCTTTGTAATACAATGGGTATATTGGTGTCACCTTTAATAATTTTTTTTCCTGACTAGTCCTGATTCTCACCTGGGAAACTAAATTGGAGCCATTTTTAAATCCCAACCCTAGTTGAGGTTGAGGTCGTGATACTCGCTGACACGTTCCAATTTGTTTCATTTTACGCCAACGCATTTTAATGATTGATAAACAACAGTTTAAAATTAATTTAAAAAGAAGTTTAAGGCTGAAAAGTTGTTTTTTTAACATTTATTTAGCGATAAATCAGTGGGTGAGAAGACAAAATTTGATGCGCCCCATTTTTGACAGAAAGACGAAAAGTAGTGAAAGGATGCTGAGTTTACGGTTAAGTCAAGAACAAAGCAGAATCTATGTGATGCAAAATTAATTAAAAAATAAAATTTTTCATTTATTTAGCGATAACTCAGCGGGTGTGACATCAACATTGCCCCATTTTCATGAAAAAGACAAAAAGCGGTGAAAGGATGTTGTTTTACAGCTGAGGCAAGAACAAAGATGAGTCTGTGATGCAAAATTAATTTAAAAATATAATTTTTTATTTATTTAGCAATAAATCAACGCATAAGATGACAACTTTGTGCCCCGTTTTTACAAGAAAGATGAAAAGAGGTGAAAGGATGCCAAATTTACATTTTAAGGGATTATAGCGAGTTTACGGCTAAGTCAAGAAGAAAGCAGAATCTGTGATGTGATGCAAAATTAATTAAAAAATATAATTTTCATTTTTTTAGCGATAACTCAGCAGGTGTGACAATGACTTTGTGCCCCATTTTGTGAAAAAAGGAAGCAAAAGGAAGTCAAATTCACCTATGGGGGGATTACTAAGCTTACAGCTAAGTCAAGAACAAAGCAGAATCTGTGATGCAACCCATAGGCTCCGGACCTCCCATCATTCTTCCTTGCATGGTTTTCTTATATAGTGCGCTGTTTTTTTCCAACCACGAAATGGGCTTTCTTTCTTTGAACCTCATTGTTTATTATTCGGAACAAAATTATCCAAATCAGGTAAAAATTTCAGTTGTTTTTTGTTACTTTTCAATTATCTGTTTCGTGAATTTCTCTAATTATGCACGGTTGGTGCGCACACAGCTATTTTAAGGTAATTTCGTGTCAGAAAGTGACGTCATCTCATGTGACAATTCAGCTGGTAAGTGGACTTAGTCTTCAATCATGCGCAAAAACCTGCGCATGGGTTTTTCGTGCTTTTTCTATGTGACCAGTTGTTGGGAGACTCATTCACTAATGAACTGGAAGTGGAAGATGTTCGGGAAGGAGCAAAAATGAAGAAGAAATAAATGAAAAATGGTTAAAAATGCAAAAAGGAAGGTCAAATTCACCTATGAGGGGAATTTCAGACTTGACACTAGACAAGTACTATTTGAGACTGTTAGACGACCCATAGGCTCCGGACCTCCCAATATTGCATCTCTTTGGAACGGTATATATAGTGGCTTGAAAATTTTCATTAGTGAAATGAGGAATCGATTTTTGCAAACGATTTTTAATTACAAATTACAATCTATACCTATAAAATGAACTTTCTCTATCTAATATGATTAAAATACAGTTATTAGTTTAATTTCATTAATAACTGTTTAGCGTTATAGTTATTAAACTGATTTTTGTACATCAGAGTCATTGAACTAATGCGCTCTACACATTTAAATGCAGAAGTTTATTCGCTTGACGTCAGATGTCACTACCTATCAGGGCGCCATGTTGCTTTGTAAATTACTCGGTGAATTACGAGCAAATAAAAAGTTTTCACACGAAAATTACCTTCAAAACAAACTTTTTTTACACAAATCTTTATTAACTGGTTAATAAATCGATACAGGTGCATCATTTCCAAACAAATATTTCCACGAATGAGGAATTTTCCAAACAGAATGTGAATTTCCGGATTGAGGAATCTGCAAAATAAATTTAAAAATGTAAATAATTCAAAATTTCACAGTAAAACATTAAATAAAACCTCAACTAATCGCTGCCATTCGTTTAAATAAGACAAAAGGGACAAAGCTTCCGGTCTGTTGTCGCCTTCGGAACAAAATAGAAGCAAAACCGCTAAATTTATATCTTCTTTACAACTGAAAAATCGTAAAAAATTCAAGTTAAGAAACAATAATTTTTAATTTTTAATTTTTAATACCATTCTTGATAAATCTGTTTCGTCAATCCACCACCCGGTACGTAAAGTTCCGCATTTTCATTGGGATTTAGTAAATTCTTCCGTAATTCCAAACGTTTCCAATTAAACAATTTCTCGAAATCGATCGATTTTTCCATGTTTGGTGAAGTCAAAAACCGAAATTGACATCTGAAAATTCAATTTTTGGATCTATAAATTGAAAAAAGCTCATAAATATCCCAAAATACCCCGTAGAAATTTGACTATCAGTCCGCGCATGCGTTGAAGAACTCGAAAGAAGAATAACTTTCGCAAATTTATTCGTTTTGATCCATTCGACGAGTTTTTTCTTGAATTCCTTCGTTTTATTCTGTGAAATAAATTGTTTTAAAGTTGATTTATGATTTTTTATTAATGTTTTTAGTCTAACTTGTAAAACGGGAACACGTTGTTGGATCACGACGAATTTTTTATCGACATTTTCATAAACTGCAAATGAAAAATCATTTAATTTCACTTAAAATGTTTTTTTTAATGAATTACCATCCATTCCAGTTGCAAGTCGACATTGTCCTTCCTCGGTTTGTTTATAAGGATCATTTCCAACGAGAAATAATAAACTATTATCGTAAAAACAGCCGACTTTGACACAATCCAACGTGCTCAATAATAAATCCACTGCCAATTGACCGACGTTTCCAACGGCGACGGCTGGCTGAAAAATGGAGAAATTTACATTAAAAATCAAAATAACTCAAAAGTTTACTTAATTCCTACCAATATTAAGGTGTAATCGGCCCAGTTGTTTGTTTTCCCAAAGTTTACGTACATTTTTAAAAATTGCTGGTCATGTATGGAGATTAGAAATCGCTGGAAACGAGGTTATAAAACATGGCGTCATCAGCGAAAACGATTTTAACGCCACCTTTGAATGAAAATATGTTTTTCCTTTTCAATTTATTGCATTAAAATAGATTAAAATATTAAATAAATTACTACAAACGGCAAATTATTGTAAAAAAAAGAATTTAAAGATTTTATTAGGGTAATCACGATCAACGAAACTACAAAAAAAAATCAAATCAAATATTTTTTTTACAAAAAAAAAAGACAATTAATCAAAAAATTTGATAATTATTTACATACACATAATTATCTCATTTTAACGTACATAATTTTTAAGCTTTTATATTTCCCTCGTGCAACACTTATGGTTTTCCTCCGCTACTCTGAAGTGCAGCAATTTCTGCAAGTTGTCGTTTCTGTTCCGATTCCGCCCAGTGTTTAAAGCTTTCTATGTCGGATCTGGGATCGTGAACTTTCAACAGTGGACATCTTGCTTCATATCTGGTTTGAATTGCCTGGAAAATTTGAAAAAAATTAATTTTTGACTTGAAATACGAAAAAAAAAATTACTTTATCCATTAATTTATCTAAATTGACGGCTCTAGTTTCGTGGCTGGGATGTGTCGACAAAAATTCGACGCTTAGTTCTAATTTTAGTTTTCTCAAAGCCTCCATTTTGCTCCAAAATGCGCTGCATTCACGAACGTCGAAACACGACTGACAAAATAAAAAAAATGATAAAAATGTTTTAATAAAATAATTTATAGTAAAAAACTCGAAATTCTAAATTTTCTTTTAATAAAAACTCGAATTTTTCACTTTTCCGAATAAAAAGTCGAATTTTCCATATATTTCGAATAAAAACTGGAATTCTCCATTTTTTCGAATAAAAACTCAAAAATTCCATTCTTTTCGAATAAAAACTAATCGAACGCAAATTTTTCCTTTTTTTCCGAATAAAAACTCGAATTCTCCATTTTTTTGAATAAAACTCGAATTTTTTATTTTTTCGAATAAAAACTCGAATTCTCCATTTTGTCGAATAAAAACTCGAAATTTCCATTCTTTTCGAATAAAAACTCGAATCGAACTCGAATGTTTCCTTTTTTTCCGAATAAAAACTCGAATTTTCCATTCTTTCTGAATAAAAACTCGAATTTTCCATTTTTTTTCGAATAATAACTCAAATTTCTGAATTTTTTTTACACATAAAATTATATTTCTCAATTATTTTTTGATAGAAACTCAAATTTCTCATTTTTTCGAACAACTTTTGGAATATCTCACTTTAGCAGCCATGAATAAGCCAACATAATCAGCTTCGGATTCTAATTTCCTCGAATACGGCAACTCGAGAAGAATTTTCTTCACTCTGGAAGTCATCCAATGAAGTATGATCGAACTGATATCGGTAGGAGTCAGCGCCCAGATCATCGTCGCAATAACCATCATAATCATGTCCAGAATGTGAAGATAACTCACTAACTCAGACTAAAAATAATTCAATAAACTCATTTAAATCCATCGATTTTTCACAACAGTCGATTCTAAATTACTCACAGTATGACCCAAGACGGCGTGAGCCATCTCGTGGCCCAAAACGGCGCCCAATTGGTCTTCATTCGAACAAATTCGCAACATTCCCGTGAAAACAAAAATCTGTCCGCTCTGAAATGAAAAAAAAAAATTTTAATGTCGAATTTTATCACCAGGGAAATTGTTTTTTGGGTTTTTTCTGCTTACGGGTAGTACGAATGCATTAAAGGTTGGATCGTTTATGATGGTAATGCTCCATGGATGTCTGTGCATTTGCGGTATGTCCAAATTGCCTTTCATTAACTTATTTGTTACTCGTTTGACGAATGAATAAGCTTGATGGTTGGGTGGAAGAATCCGATGTCGATGCATCTTGATGTGCAAAGTGTACATTTCCTCGGAAATGGCATCGAATTGTTCCGGTGTGAATAGAACGAAACGTTTTCTCCGGGTTATCGGAGTTTCCTCGATGTGTGAAAGGTAAAACAGACATAATAGGACCACAAAAACTGCAGACGAACCTGGAAAAAATAAAAATAATTGAATATTAGTCGAATTTTGTAAGGAAAATTGAAAAAAATATAAAATGTTCAAAGAAAAATTGGAAAAAACACAAAATTAGTCGAATTTTCGATGAAAAATTCAAAGGTTCAAAGAAAAATTCGAAAAAACACAAAACTAGTCGAATTTTTTAAAGAAAATTGAAAAAATACAAAATATTCAAAGAAAAATTCGACAAAATACAAAATATTCAAAGAAAAATTCGACAAAATACAAAATATTCAAAGAAAAATTCGACAAAACACAAAATTAGTCAAATTTTCGATAATAAATTTCAAAAAATGCAAATTAAACACAGAATTAGTAGAATTTTCGATGAAAAATTCAAAAAATACAAATACTTTGAAATAAAAATTGGAAAAAACAAAATTAGTCGAATTTTCTAAGAAAAATTTCAAAAAATAAAAAAATATTCAAAGAAAAATTCAAAAAAACAAATTTAGTCGAATTTTCTTTGAAAAATTTCAAAAAATGTGAATATTTTGAAATAAAAATTTCAAAAACACAAAACAGTCAATTTTTCTTCGAAAATTTCAAAAAAACACAAAAATACCAACCGTAAATTTGTTTTTTATGTATTTCAAACTGTGCCCAATAATACTTCTTCTTTTCTGGCGTTAATTTTCTCCACCAAATCCGAATTGACCTAAAAACAAAAAAAAATCCCGATAAAAATAATCAAATACATAAAAAAAATATACCTTTCATATATATTTTTACCTTCCAATTACAATCGAGGCTAATTTAGATACGGGTCTTAGTATTAACAACAAAATAGGCGGCACAAATCGTTGCGGCGTCGTATGAAAACGCCTCAAAATCCTAATTTTCTCACTTTTCACTGACACAATCACATTCGTGGGACGAATTTGCGTATAAATCAAACATTTAACACTCGGTTTACTAATTCTTCGAGTCAATACACCTAACCCATGATACAAACAACGTTGCCACATTTTTACCAAAAAAAAAATAAATTCAAAAACCAAATTTTTGCATCAAAAGACGTGAAAAATAATCAAAAAATGACATCAGACAGCCGGATTATTGAAAAGCGACGCATAATACGAGTAAAAGGAATCCCAGGCGTTCATATCTGGCCATGAAACATAATGTAAAGCTGAGTTTTGCGGCTGTCATCAACACTTTGCGGCTAAACATGAGGGCGATGAGCGAGAGCCATGCTGGTCGTTCTCGAATTCCGTTTTCTACTGTTGCGTTGTTTGGTTTGTTTGAATTCATGACGTCATGTGATTTTTTCATGCGTTTATCATTGTCTGAAATGGTAAGAAAGTGGTTTATGGTAATTATTGTACAACAATTTGTGGG
>JAQFZO010000425.1:0-25267 GCA_034695885.1 Geophilus flavus
AGACGGTTAATTGACAATCTTTCATCAGAGCACCCAAAACCATTGAAATCAGACCAAGTTATTGGATGAATAATGCCATCGGATGTTGAAAGGCTTCCCTGCGCAACTCTGAAATAAAGAAAGATTAATTTCCAAGCATTTTTTTATGGAATTAATCGATAATAGTGTATACTGATTTAAGTTTGATGTCGAAGTTATAACGTAATGCAATGCTGATCCATTCTATTCAAAATCGGAAAAATTTATAAACAATTCAATCAAATTTTTTTCTTTTACTTTACGAGACTCACTTGCAAATAAACTTCAATTCCGGCAAACTGAGTCAAACATGGTTTGATTTTCCCATAGCTGCGGTTTCTGAGTCCTCTCAGATGCATTACTATATCTTCATCTTCATTTTCTATGCTTAATGTGCCATAAAGTTGGCCCCACTGCATGGTTTCATAATTCATTTCATTTTGTTGATTCACCAGACAATTTAATTTGGCAAAAATACTTCCACTACGTTTATTTTTAACCATAACGTGAGCTAAATTCTTTCTTGATAGCTCTATGTTGTTATTGAACGGGGTTGTAATTGCAGTCCAACTGATAAGAAAGGTCAAGATTAAAAACTCGGTTATCAGTTACATAAATTAAACCCTACATAAAAATAAATCTGGCATGAATTAAGACGTGTTTGTGTTCGTCTTCATTTTCCTTTTCCAAGTCGTTGACTTCGCTATAAATAAAATTTGAATTTTATGACTCTCTTTATCTTTCTATAGGTGTTTTATTTGTACCGTAAAAGACCATTGAATGAAATTCTCCAACGTCTCATCGGTTCCAGGACTCGACAGGTAAATCCACCTGCACTAAACTCGTTATCTTTACTATTACAAATAAGGGTGTGCGCATGAATTGGAAGTTGAAATGTTCCATGTTTTATTGTCTTAATTAAAACACTTATTTCCGCTTTTCCATCTTTATATCTTTCCATTTCCACTAATACGCAATTGCCTTTGCTGTCTGATCCAGTAAACGAAATTGCATCGAATGCCTAAAACATTGAATACCGAACGGTAAATATACAAAGAACTAAAGTGTTTCCCAAGCATTATAAATTTATAATTGCTGTGATATGGTTTAAGAAACCACTAGTCAAAAGCCTCTTGAGTTGTGATCGACACATTGCCACACATTATATGTGGGACACACCGGTACAGTACAAGAGGAAAGGTACAAACTATTGCTCAATGCTTGGGAACTGAATCACAATTATGTTTTATCACAATAACCTGTGGACTTTCAAGTGCATGTTGTGGTATTTCATTCTTTTCTTCAATACTCGATGGAAATAGTCCAAGGTTGTTTGCTGAAGTGTCACATGAATTGTTCTGCACGGCAGCCTTTTTCAAAAATAGTTTCAAATATCCTAGACATGTCAGCCATTTAACCGCATAAAGTATTCCTAATATAATTTTAATGAGTTACAACAGTTTAACCTAAATTTAACACACAGGGTGTTTAGTTTCAAGTGTTCACCCTAAATTTTTTGGGCAAGTTAATTTTCTTTTTTTATTAAGTTATCAGGGATTTTTCACTGGTGCAACTTATAAGACGTATCTTATGACTTGTGATAGCCATTCGATTAACATGGCCATAAGATAAGTTTTATAAGTTGCACCGACGTTTATATGTTATTTCCTAAGTATGTACTTAACATTTTCATTTCTTCTAACTAGTAGGGATTTTGCAGAAACAGAACTTATAAAACTTATCTTATAACTTATAGCAATGGCTTATACGATAAGTATTATAAGTTATGTTTCCGCAAAAGCAAAATCCCTACCGAGTTGTTAAACGAATTGTCCATTATTGCAGCATTTGAATGTTTGAGGACAAATTTGATTACACCATATTCACCATTCCTACATTCTTATTGGCTCGTATAGTCGGATTTGGCTTGGATTGTCAATTTCCAAAATATTTAGAGTGAACACATTAAACTTACACCGTTTATAATAGGTAATAGTTTTACCATTATTTCCTGGTAATGAGCTTCTACTTACTAAACTCAAACCCAACAAAACTGTAATGCCAGTGGTTATTCCCAGGTATAATTCCATCCTTTTCCATCAAATTTGAAATTGTCAGTACATTGCAATTGCTTTGCACCGAATGAAAGAGATAAATACATATTTTTTTACATATAACGTTTAATAATTCATCTTATCATACATATCTTTTTATCTGTATTGTGAATCATTCGATTAGTTTACTTTTTTTATTATCATCATTTCTTTTTAAAAAATGGAAACAAAAACTTGTGTTATTTTTGCTTTGATTAAATTTAGTGCGTTAAATTGATTTATAGTCATTGGAATTTTAAATTTTAATAATATTTTTTAAAATTTTACAAATCCACATATTTGGAGAAAATTTTTCAAAATAATAATTTCTCAAAATTATCAAACAAAAAATGTAAATTAGTATGAATGAAAAAAAATCCACTAAATAGTAGAGAGCTACCAGATTTATCAAAATAGAAACAAAAAAAATCAAAATTTTTCATTCCTAGCTCAAACATAAGTGGATGAGTTTTCGTGAGAAAGTGGCATTAGGCAAACAGAACAATTTTTCGCATAAGCTTCGTTAATATATGTGCATTGGGCACATTCTTTTCCCCCACTTTTCAGAGGAATCGCTTCAGGTCCTTTGTTTCTACTCCTACTACACATGTAGCAAATTGAATCCCCGGGTTTATTCAGCATCGTGCAACTCGGGCATTGCCATTGCTCTTCGTCGGTGCTGAGCGCCGAACCACCACTTCCGGAACTGCTACTACGTTTTTCCTCGTTTCGAGTTTCCCTACTGAGGCAAACGGGTGGTGACTTCTCCTTTGCCCCTTGCTTCTGCTTTGGTTTCGTCTTTTTACTCTCAGCTTCCGTTTTAATTTGTCGCAAATTGCCACTGTCGGTTTCGAGTATAAATTCGTCATTCCTATTAAATGGCGACGGCGGACTGGGCATGGGATCCTCGATGCTATCCGGGTATTTGGACGAATTCACTGGTTTATTCCACTGCTTTGTCTCGGAAGCTCTGTCGTGAGCATAATCTGATGATACGTTATCATACACGCTGGATCTTTGCGATGATCTCGGTTCCATAATTCCATTTCCCTCTGGATGGCCGAGGGTCATCCTCTGTTGGTGAGCATCATTTAAGTTTGGATAATACGAGAGACCAGCACTTCTGGGATCTGCAAACTCGGGAAACGAATATCCAGGAGGTAATGAGACCAATGCGGCCATGGGATGAGCCATCATACTCGGAATTAAGAGTGGATATTGCGGATATTGGTACAAGAAATTTCCACGATTTCCTATCAAATCACCATCGGACTGTGGACGCGGATATCCGTCGACTAACTGACTTGGTTTGCGATGTCTCAATGCCAAGTCATCGTCGATGTCGTCAACTGGTAATTTCGGTTTGGCGGCCGTACCGTATGGATTTCCTAAAGTTTTATCGACGTAGCCCCACGTATCGGCCCGGCTTTCGGCTTGAAGCGGTACGGGTTTATTGGTTGCACCCAAATCGCTCAGAGCGTTGATACTGGCTTCGATGTGCCGATCGTGTGTTTCCGGTTTAAGCATGTCTCGGTCTCGCGTCTTGTCCCTCAATGGCGGTAATGTTTTTGTTTTTTGATCTAAATTCTGTCGATTAGGCTTGCGCACGTGTTCGTATAGATCTTCGGGATGAAGGGTTTCTCGTTTGATCGTGTTTTCATCCCTACATTTGTAGTCTCCGCTGTGTCCATTGGTGAAATAGGAAGACGGTTTCTCGATGTTGTTTTTATAAGCACTGCTTTTCTCGTTGTAGCCTTTTCTCAATTTATAAACTTCTTTGTACCCACAACGACATCCGGCGTTTATTGTCACTTGATAGAAATCTTGGATGAGCTAGAAAGTGATTTAACATTTAATTAATAAATGATTTTGAAAAATAAAATCTAAAATACAGTAGTCTCGGTTATCTGACCTAACCGGGGCTGACGGGGGATTATCATGGAAGAAATGCAAATTACAAGACAAAAATAAAAAATTAATCGCAATCACTATGCTCTCTTCACTTATTTCAAGACAGTTCAAAATGTTCTGTGATTGGTCGAGAAGTTTGGACAAGGACCATCGTACCCAAACCTAGCGTAAACAGACATACGAAATATTAAGTGATCAGTTTTTAGACCCAATAGGTCAAAACCACAGAAATCTTAAGTCCAACCACTACAACCGGTCAGGAATTATTACTTATATGTGCATTACAAACTGTGGCGAGCAGTCTCAACCAATGATGGGTCATTTAGCTGCCTTCTATCAGAAACGTAGAAGTAACTTTTGTCGCTTTTGTAAGTCTAATGTAAGTAGTAGTGACTTCAAAAGCGACGTAAGTCACTTATACATTTCAGATTGAATGCAGCTACTGTTTGTATTACACAAATTACCAGCTCAGACGGGACAAAAGTTTACTCTGATGGCAAAAAATGATGGACTGACGCAAACAAAACAACTGTGTTTGCAACTCAATATAATACATATTACTTTTTGCCATCAAAATTTGTGTCATGCAAGCGATGATTGTGATTTATCTTTATTCTTCTCTTTTTTCTTGTAATTTTAAATTGAAATTAGAAGTGATTATGTCGGATAACCGAGACACTATACAGTAAATTCATTTCTTACAGTGCATTCACATGATGCTATAATACAGTTTAGAGAAACTTCGATTAGCTTTTCTGGACTTAGTGGCTCTATGAAAATTAAAGTGTAGTCGTCTGATTGTTTATATCCCATTAATTTAAAGATTTTTTCGACTCCATGTAAATGACGGGCTACTTTGTGCTTGAAAAATCCTCCATACAACTGTAAAAAAAAAAAAAAATAGAAATAAAGTTATTAATTAAATACTATTAACAATGTTTGAATAAAACAATCTTACTTTAATAATTCGGTATTCATTCCGCCACCAGTAAAGCAAAAGATTATTCGCATATTTTTCCAACGCTTCAAACGCTTGACATGTTCCAGCTATGGACAAATCTTGTCTAGTTTCAATGTTGTATTCCAACAAATCCGCAAATTCACGTTGAGTGAATTTCATAGCGAGATTTTCCTGGCTTAAGTAGTGTAAAATTGCATCTGTGATTCAGAAAATCAAGTTAGTTTCAAATTGTTTTTGTCAGGTTGTTAAATTACCTCTAAGTTGAATGTAGTTTTCGTCTCGTTTGGCGTCGGTTTCTGATTCTAAGTAATCTATGTGAATATTCCTAATTTTTTCTAGAAGTTTTGCCATTTTGATCTGCTGGAAGGCGAGAAAAACAATTGAAACCGTTACTGCAGTTGTGTCTACACAGGAAACATTCGAGATATTTTTAGTGGATTTATAATTAGATCAAGGGAAAAAATTGTGGGTTCAACGTCATTATTTGTGTTGGGGATCGTACCGCTACTTACAGCTGATTAAAAATGTTTATGTTGGTTTAATGACTAACGTATTACGATTAGTTTCACTTTTAACTATTTTTAAGATTAATTAATTTCTTTTGATTACTGTTTCAATTGGTCGAAACTTGAATCGTCTATCTAATCTACTCTACTCAAGATATACGACTGGTTAAAATGAAAAAAATTAAATTATTAAATAAATAGAGAAAATTAGACAAACATTACTGGTTATCTGTTTCCTTAGAAATGGGTCTGGCCATGTTTTAATCACGTGACAGTGGACGGCAGCTATAAAAGGATCGCAATTACTGCAATGATGTCATGGGTTAAAAATAGAAACCTAATATTGAGTCTGATTTTTTCATTTTAACTTTGTAAACGTTTCCAATGAATTTTAAACACTTATAACATCATCAAATTTGTTTTTAAATAAGAAATTGGGACCAAAACCAGTACGGAAGTACGAATCGGAGGAAATCAATATGGCGTCACCGTTGCCTTGACGACAGAGTTTGTAAACGAAGTCGTGGTGTTTGGTCTGCACTGGTGTTTCACTTGTTTAGTCTTTTATCCTTCTAAAGGAAAAGAATTTTACAATGGTAAGATTTTATTGTTCGTACAAAAGTTCTTAATTTGTAAGAAATATATTTTTAATAATATTTTTATAGGGTCCAAAAAAGGAACCAGGGCAAGATGCCGCGGCCGGGCCGGGAATCGAAATACGGAAAGCGGCACTCGTTGATGGCATCAGCATTTACGATATGTCAAAAGAGCAGCTTCAAGATCACATCATGAGATGCCGTGAAGAGACCGATCGAGAGCGCGAAGAGAGAAATTATTTCCAAATTGAACGGGATAAAATCGCTTCTTTTTGGGAAATTGCTAAAAAGCAGTTGGACGAAAAAAGAGCTGAACTGAGAAATAAGGACAGGGAGTTAGAAGATGTGGAAGAACGACATCAGATGGAAATTAAAGTAATCAGAAGCGCATTTTATAATTTAAAGTCAATTTTCAATATTAATTTCTCGCTTTTTACAGATATATAAGCAAAAAATCAAACATTTGCTTTATGAACATCAAAATAATCTCTCGGAAGAAAAAGCTGGTAATTTGATTAATTTGAAATTAGCTGAGGAAGAACACGGTCTGGCTGAACATCAATTGATGAAGGATAAAAGGGAACTGAAAATTAGGCAGAAAGAGGACGAATTAGTTCACGTGGATGCAATTAATGAGTTAAAATTGGTAAAAAAAAACTATAAAATGTAGAAAAGTGATATAAGAATCTAATTTTTGTTATTATTAATTTACAGTTACAAAGTGAGAAATTAACAGAGATGAGGATTCAGTTTGAGAAAAGTTTGGGTGAAGTAGAAGAACGATACGACAAGAAGATGAGAAGTTTGCGAGACGAATTAGATTTGCAGCGGAAGTCTGACGTGCACGAAGTCGAAGAGAGAAAAAATCAACAAATTAATACTTTGATGAAAAATCACGAAAGAGCCTTTACAGATATAAAAAATTACTACAACGACATCACAGTGAACAATTTAGCGTTGATCAACACGTTGAAAGAACAAGCTGAGGAACTGAAAAAACGATCTGACCATGTTGAGCGGCAATTACACGACTCCCAGACCGAAAATCGTAAATTAAACGACGAATTGAAAGAACGAAATGACAAAATCGAGGAACTGAAGAAAATCGTAGAACAATTTGAAAACACTAAAAACGCCCTAGCGGTAAATTTAATAAATACTTTTCATCAGCAAAACCCGTTTAAAAACTAATTTTATTATTTAATTTTTTTTTTAGAGTACAAAACACAAGTTAAAGGTAACGGCGGAAGACTTGAAAACCATTCAATGGGAACAAGAAATAGTAGAATTAAAATTTAAAGAAGTTGAAAAAGAACGTGATGAAATTTACAACAAATTCGTCACTGCAATCCACGAAGTCCAACAAAAGAGCGCGCTTAAAAACCTCTTATTGGAAAGGAAACTTACGGCTTTGGCCGAAGCTTTGGAAAAGAGGGAAGCGCAATTGAACGAAGTGCTTTTAGCTGCCAAATTAGATCCAACTTCCATTTCGATCGTCACGAGAAAACTCGAGGATTTACTCGATTCGAAAAATTCTACCATTAAAGATTTGCAACTCGAATTGGCGAGAGTTGGCAAGGTGATTCTTTCAAATCACAATTTCAAATTTTGTGTGTTAATATTTAAAAATTTTGTATTTTTAGGCTCATGATGAATTACTCGGCACTTTCGAGAGTAAATTGAAGTCGTACGGAATAAACACCGACGACCTCGGATTCGTCCCTCTCACTTCCACATCATTGGGCCAAAAATTGGGAAAAGGGCCATCCGGTCTCGCTTCTAAGTGTCCTTAATTTACGGAACAAAACCAACAATTTCAATCTAGTCACACAATTTGTTTTTATATACATTTTAATTTTGACAATTAAAAAATTAAAGTGGAATTTATTTACAATGTTGCACTTCTAATAAAACATTATTTAGTTTTCAACATAATTTCACCATCAATTGGAAGTTTTAAAAAATTTATGTCGATTTTACACTTGTTCAGCGTGGACGGTTCGAGATGAAGTTTTAGATAAGTTTGCAGAATGTACGAATTCCATAATGTCGTCGGGCCAAATTCTTTCAGAACAAATTTGGATAATATTGCTATGAGTTGCCTATGTTGTTCCCTCTGCGATCGTTGTATAGACTCGTTCGTAAACGGTAAATCACTTTTTTCTTTCAAGGACTGGATGCAGAAATATAATTTATAAAATAAATTCTTATCTTTTATTTTTACAGTACGAAATAATGAGTTAATGACAAAATAATCTATCGATCTAATGATTAGACACAAAGGACAAATCATTTTAAAAAAGGGGAACGAATGTATATACTTACAAAACATAGATTGATTTCTGACTTGCTATTACTATTATCTAGGAAACTGGATCCCCATTTGGAATAACTCTGTTTTGCTACGAAGAATGCTATTATTGATGATAACAAATTTGGTATTATATCTGACATTATGGAATATTTTATGGTTGATTTGTTCCTTTTATCGTTTACTCATAATTTTACAAACATTTTTCCCTAAATATTTTTGTGTGATGTGTACTTTAAAAATTTGTGATTAATTGGTTCTATTTATTGTTCATTATTTCCGTACAATAAGTTAATATCGTACTGTGATGTTATTATTACCAATGCGTGACAATGCGTGTGTGGAAGTATTTATTCATGAGATTTTTAAAAATTAAATTCAAACGTGAACTATAACGGTAAACTTCTTGAACAGCTGGTTTTAGATAGTCGTTGAAATTTTTTCACAAATGCACCTGGCTTCCTGTGGTATGCTTGTTGTGGTAATAAGGTTAAGGTGGTAGAAGGAACAAGTTTTACTGTTTAAAAAAAAAATTAAAATAATAAAACAAGGAAATATTTATTGTCATAAAAAAATTGTCCTCATGACTAATACTGCCGTATCTTTCACTTTTTGCATTTTTATGTCAAGTTAAAAATGAAAAAAATATTTTCTTAGTCACGTAGTGCACGCAGTAGAATAAAAAAAATTTCAAGGTATGTAGAATTCCAAACAAGGTTAAGACCAAAAGCAAAAAGGTAAGCAAAAAAAAGAAAAAAAGAAAAAAAAGGTGAAGAAAAAGATAATCCAGTGGTAACCAGTCCAAGCAGATGCCTCAGCCGACCTTTACCCCCCATTATTCATGTCACGTGTCTGTTACTGACGCAAAGAATCATGGGCCGGCGGGTCACAAATATGGCGCTCTTTGTAAGTTGCGCGTCTTTACATGTCAAGAGAACGGAACGCGTACGCTAATACAGCGTCGGTTGTACACAATGCAAACGATGGACCAATTTGTAATTATAGGTTAGTACGTAAATAGTTTAAGCAAATCACAGCGGTAGTAATAATTTTCCATTCGTTGTCGTGCGTGATGAGATCATTTTGTGATTTCGAGTAATCGTGATCGCTTTCTCCGTGCTGACCACAGTTCAAAAGTCCCTGTGTACTTATCGGTCACTTGTCATTTTTTAAATACGACCATACCGCTTTATATTTAATCGATTTTGCGTGTTATTTCATTCATTTCTTCTCAAATCGATTCATTTCAACCCGAGATGCACGTGCATGAGTTGCCATCAATTTTTTTATTCATTTTTTCTCTCAAAATTTTTTATTTTTATTTACATTTCGCTCGACATTTCAAACTTTTATTTCAAGTATACCTGACCTCATACGATTCATTATTCCTAGATTAACCCGTTACAATGTCGTCGACCGTTCGGGTCAAGCGGGAACCGAGCAGCAGCGTAGGCGTCGCCTCAGTTTGCTTTGTGTGCGGGAGTAACGGCGCAGAGACGTACTTGCACGTGAAACCACGCGAGACTGGAAGTTCTTTCCCATTCCTCGAACACCACGTGCCGCCCGAAGGCTCCGACGTGCCGTCGAACGAGGAAGGAATCGTACGATCGTGTTATTTGTGCTTCTCGCTTTTAAATCAGCAGTGGGATGCGTACGAACGGACTCGAACACCACACGTAAAACGACTTTACTGGCTCAAAAGGACCGACAACGGACCCTACATGGGAGCGGAAATGAGACTTCAAGGTGAATACGCATCGCAATTGATGGGTCTGGACGGCAACGGGTCGACGTGCGACTATAAAAACATGCAGTCGTGTGGTCCAGTTGCTGCGCCCCACGACGAGAACAGTGGAGACGCCGTTTTGGACTTGCGGAGCACCAAATCAGAGTCGACTCCCGGTCCCAGCATGGATCTGTCGACGACACCCGGCGGGGAAAACGAAACGGAGGACAACGACGCCTTGGATTTAAGCATGCCCGACAAAAACTCCGTAACCGAAGTCTGTTACGTGTGCGGCGAGGAATGTTCGCGAGGAACTTTAATCAATATATACGCTAAACCTATTGCAAATTGTCCTTATTTTCCTAGTCTTACTCTTCATCCCAGACCCAGCAAATCGCGGCCCATGGATTCGACCGGACGTGTCCAGGCGTGCGGGACTTGTCATCAACACCTGCTACAACAGTGGGACTCGTATCAAAGACGAAACACTCCGCATTCGGATAGAAATTACATTCTGCGCAAACGAAGCTTTCAAGCTGAGTCTTCTTCACCGAGTACTCCACCCGCAGCTGCGACTGTGTTTGTGTGTTATACATGTGGGTTGGAGTACCCGATGACGTCACGTCGCGTTTTACAAGCCTTTAAGACCTCCAGTTCAGACGCTGGTCCCTTTTTTTCCTTCTTGGAGAAAGTGAATCCGCCCGCCGGAGCTTCGAGGATCTCTGCGCAAGGCAACGTCCACGTGTGCTCCATCTGTTACAAATCCATCCACAGACAACGACACGTTTACGAGATTTCCAAGACCGTGGAAGAGAAACGAGTATACCGAATACAGAATTCCTGCACCAACGGAAACAACGAACCGGAACCCCGAGAAATCGGTTGCTACGTCTGCAACAAACTCGACTCGCCGCGCAACATGGACGTCCTCCACACCCTGCCTCCGAAAGACCCCACGATTAAGAGACCTTATTTCCCCGCGCTGCAATCCTTACAAAAAGCAAACTACGCTGTGCCCATGGACGAAGAAGGCAAAATATCCACGTGCAGAACGTGTTCGAGTTTCCTCATCGGTCAATGGGAGGCGTACGAAGCGGACGGAGTGCCGCAGACTCAGAGACACTACAGGGTCCGTTTAACCGAGTCGGCATCGAACACGAGGAAAATGTCCCGCGAGTCGGACGTACCGGCAGCTACCGAGAGTTTGCACGTGCAGGTGCCTACGCCGGACATGCAAATTGACTTGCAGCAATCGCCGATGTCGAAAGACGGTCTCCTGACCACAGTTTCCTCTTCTAGTCTACTCAATCATCACCATCATCACTTAAAGATGCAGCAAACTCATAGCCATCATCACATGCCGACTTCGACCACATCGACCCGAGCCATGGATTTGAGCACGACCACGTCGGCAAGACTGGTTGTCCGTACGAACGCATACGAGAATCAATATTACCGTCCCCCCTTACAAATGGCGTGTGTGTGTTACGTGTGTGGCCATCACTCGGATCCTGGCAAAACATACTGTCTGCGTGCCAAACCGATCAAGAGTCGCGTGGGCGTGGGCGACGAGGGATTGAGTGCCGTGGTTCAGGCGGCTTTTTTCCCCTTCTTAACCACCCACACCACACCGACTAATGCGGACAAACTCAGTGGGGAGTCGGGCGCGGGCCTGGTTTGCATATTTTGTTATCATTCGCTCATGGCCCAATGGGTGGCGTACGAAATGTCACCCAATTCCAGCGAAAGAATTCCATGGAACAGAGTGTACAACCACCAGAACTACGTCTGCTACGTGTGCGGGGTAACCACGTACAGGAAGAGGGTTCGCGCCGTCCACGTCACCGATTATCCCTTCTTGGTGGACCATCCCAGACCGGCCGGAAGTCTGGTGTTGAACGGGGGTGACCGTGTCGTCGTTTGTTTGATGTGTTATCACACACTCAATTTACAGTGGAACGATTTCGAACGAATGAAAGTGCCTATTGAATTGAGGAAGTATAATTGGATCGCGGCACCTCCGCCCGACGATCAACGTAACAGGAGACATTCCAGTTCGGTGAGAAAAATTTTTTTTTCATGTGTTTACTTTAATTTAATCACTAAATTAATTACCCATTTCGAGAAACGATAAATTTTGATTCAGGAACAACACGTTGAGTAAAAAAAATTTAATTGCTTGCTTCACGCGTCGATTTTAATTAATTAATTTTGTCTTACCAGTCATAATTTTTTTTTCAAGTGCATAAAGGTTATTGGGCGTGGTATTTTTAGTGTCGTTGCTCAACATCTGCTCAAATTTTATCTGGGTCACAGATCTTTGACTTTCGAGACACTGCTTATCCGAGTGGCCAAAGTACGATTGCTGTTATTTAATCTATACAAAATAGTTTGTGTCTCATGATGAAATTAAAGGTCTTTTTTAAAAGAATGGGTTTATGGTGTTTTTGTTTGTTTGGGTTTTTTTTTAAAAAAATAAAAACACGTGGAAAATATCGGGAAAAATATGTTTTGGATGTGTTGTTTTTATGAATCAACGCGGTGATTATCGAGAGTCAGCTGTCCGTTCGTGCCTCACCCTGCCTGGGGTATTTGGATCTGTCCTTTAAACGCAAACGGAACAGCTGAAGACCATTGATGCAAGGTTTAAGTATGGTGAAGGGGGGAATTAGGGAGGGAGATTGAAGGAATGGAGGTCGGGAGGTGACACTGACCTTTTCCGGCCAGACGAGCGTCGAAAGAGATAAAATTGAGCAATCTTTACACATTTTAAATTTTTTTATATATATCTTTTTTTAGAAACCGTATCAGAAAATTGATCTTATGATTGACAGTTGCTGTGTAAACAGTATAAATTATATCGGTCAATTTACTTAATGGAAAAAACATGAGATTAAATTTATTAACAATAAAAATTTCAATAAAATTTTTTTTTTTTTTTTTTTTATAAATAACGATTTTGTTGTTGTTATTATTGTGCAAACTATGTCACTTGCGATAGGCGTGGTTCAACATAAGGAAAAAGTGGAGCTGTGACCTCAAAATTTTTTTTTCAAAAAATTAATTTCATCTCTTATCATTTTTCCCTTTTTTTCTTTCTTTTATTTTTTATTTTTAATAAAAGCAAAAAAATAAAAATCCATACAATTTTTTTTATGGTCCATGATTGATGCATTCGTTGCTTGTGTAAGTTATTGATGTTTGCAGTTGATAACATTTTATTGATCAGTTTAGTCGAGGTTAATTACCCTTTGCTTTCCCCCTATTTCACCCCATTAAAATGGAACAATCTCGAACAGGTGGAACTCACCTTCCCCATTTTTTTCCCCTCCCAGAAAACCATGCAAGGATGTCTGTCGGCTCCCCATCCATCCAACCAACCAACCTTCACTTCACTTCACCACTCCCATTCCAGTTCCTCATCTACACAACCCTTTCATTTCATTCTTGGAACGAGAATTTATTTGAATAGGTACCAGGCGAGAAGCAAGTCCATCTGTTGCTTTCCTTCACCCCTCTCCACTTCCGGTCTCCCTCTTTTTCCTTTCCTTTTCCTTCCCCCTGGGTTGTTTGGAGGGGAATCTTGTTTGCGCGACCTTTGAAGGGAGTCGGGTTCACTTTATCTGATGGTGTTTCACGAGTATTGCAGTTTTTGGGTTGGAAAAATTTTTTTTTTCCGAAGGGGGGAACATTCCGGTGTTTTTCCACAAACAGAAAAAACTAGTTTTTATTTTTATTTTTTTTAATTTGTGATGTTGTTTTTGAAATTGAAAAGTATAAATATATAATTTAGTGACGCAAAACATCGGATGATTAGAATGATGTAATAGGATTTGAGTCGATTCGTGACTGAAATTTAAACTTAATGGTTTTTATATTTAGAAAATAAAAAGAAAATATAAAGATTGGAAATAATAAATGTGAGAATAAAAAAAGAGTCAAGGTTAGTTGACGAGATGGTAAACACGTCCTTACAGTATAAACAAATTAAATGTTAAGGAAAAAGTGATGAATGTAAATTGCAATTGAGCAGTCGTGCTATTTATCTTTATTCCGGTTTCTTTTTTTTTATGTTAAAAAAAATTTTTTTTTGCTGCGTTTTGGAATTAAATTAAAAGTAATGATGATTCAAATTTTTGCTCTTGAATTAAAGACTTCCGCTTAGATGGTAAATGAAGTTTTGCACCTGCCCCTTAAGAACCCCCGTCCTTATAAAAGATTCATTTAATGAACCTGGTCTCGTGTTAACGTGTTGGCTGAGTGCCATTTAGTGAGAGGGTTTCCCAAGCTCCTGATTTTAATTTGATAAATTACCAGCAGTGAACTCTATTGCGTAAAGATCAATTTTTTATTGTCAACTATTGGGTGTGAGCGTTCAATAATAGAATTATATATCGTGTTGAATTATTTTATTTATTTATTTATTTATTTATCTATCTGTATAATTATTTTTACAGAGCAATGGCGACAAAAGCGGCCAAATGGTTGTCATAGTCGATGAGGAAAATGGACGAAATGATGGCGTTTATTACAATCAACCGCCTTCTCATCCTGATTCACCACATATAGGTAGGAAATTTTGTTTTGTTTTATTTTTATTTTCGTTAAGTTAAATCGTTAAATGGAAACAGATCTAGAGAATATATTGGAGTAGCCTTGACAGAACGAAACCAGAGGGAGTGTTTATATCGCGTTGTTCAGGGTCTGAGATAAAAGCTATCTTTAGGTTACTAGGATTATTTATTTATTTATTTTTTATTATTCTTTTTTTTGTTGTTGATGTAACAAGAAAAGGATAAGAATTCTCACGAGACAGTTGGGATTTATGGCTTTTTCGGCCATATTGCTTTGTTTTTCTTTTATACCGTTTGGTTTTTATGGGTAAATATATGTACTCTTGGGATTTAATTTTTAATTTTTTAAAGAAAAACTCTTAAACTTTTATTTTTGCACTTTTAATACGGAAATGTTCGGAATTTTACTTCGGCTCGTTGACTATTCCCTGCTGCCATCTGCTGTGGATGGCGAGAAGTTGCTCAGTTCCACAGTTAGTCGTTTGTTTACGTTGGCGCTGTTCTAACTCGAGCTCGGGCTTCGCTGGCTAGCAGCATCAGAGCAAAAATGATGTTTTGTTTTCATCGTTCCGACTCGAATCCCTAATTATACGAATCCAAGCAGCATAACTGCACGATGGTCAATATTTTACTTGAAAATTACTATTTACTTTCTCAAACTTAACCCTATTTAAAAACAAGACTTTAATCGCGCCATAAAATCCCAAGACCTCGGCTTAAAAAATTTATGGCGGTATTTTCGGTCTCTTTGAATCTCTTCTTTTTTTTCTTTTTTTAAAGATGTTTATCGTGCTGGATATTTAAATTTCTAAATAATTAAGAAGCTTATCGCATAATTTTATCAGCATTTCTACATATTTCGTAATAAAAATGTTCATTTTAGGAACTAATAAGTCAGCAAGTGAGTGGAAAGCGTGTCAAGGATAGAGCGATTTGTGTTGTCTATTCTCTTTTTCCTTCGGATCAATATTTAGTGTGTAAGGAAGGAAGAAAACCACTTTATTCCTATAAAGTTTTCAAGTTATGTTGCGTTAGGTGGTCCCATTGGTAAATCTGGCGTATACAAAAGCGGTGTTGAATTGTATTTGATATGCATAGGACGCATATAAATCAGGATTATATCCCCTTGGTTGTCAGCACGGGATGAAGGGCCCCTCATCCCCGATAAACGACGACTCCTCACGGCGGCTCTTATCAGCCCACCACCGTAGGCAAAGACTGATAGATGGCGATGCGGTGAGAAAGGTCACTGGCCTTTCCTCCGAGCGCTTTTCATCTTGGGAATAAATTAAATGTCGTCTCGTAAACAAATCTTAGGAAAATGGAAAAGATTAAAGTTAGCAGTTTGCCAAGATTTTTCCAAAGCAATGTTTTGGATCGTCGAAAAGGCGCAATTGGCTCACTGAAATCCCGTTCGCCCGTTTCAACGTCTTTTGATTAATTTATGAATAAACGGAAGACCGAGGAAATTTTACGGTGTGGATGAATTCGCGTAAATTCTGGAAAAATGGAATTGTTGTTGTTGTTGCATTTTAATTTTTTTTAAAAGACTTTATAGTGTCCAACTGAATTGGAATTTCGTTGTAACGAGGTTCAACGTGTAAAACAAAAGCGAATAAACTTAAACCGTGGACGTTGGGTGCCAAAACCAAAGAAAAAAATTCTGAAAAAATGGAATTGTTGTTGTTGGATTTTAATTTTTTAAAGACTTTACTGTATATCTTAGCTGGAATTTCGTTATAACGAGGTTCGACGTGTTGAGTGCCAAAACCAAGGAAAAAACATAACGGAATAATTTTTTTTTGTTCTCTCTCGATCGTGTCCATTTCAAAATTAAATTTATCCCAAATAATAATAATTTTCTTGTTTATACCGAACAGTTGTAAGTGGATACGACCCATATGTTGATAGATGAGCTTAAAATGAATTTTTAAAAATGTAGAATTAAAATTTATTAACGAAATAAATCATTAAAAAGATAAATAATTGGTGATGATCGGGTTGGGTAGTACTTAAGTATAGAATGGAAAAATATAAAACGCGAATAGTTAGACGTCGTTATTTTGATGAATCCCTTTTGAGTCGTTTTGGCAAGTCGTTGAATCGGCTCTCATTTCACAGGCAAAGTGCATAATATGTTTGAGCAAAATGAAATCACTGTACTCGTTATGCAGGTACTTAAGGCTCCCAATCGGCTTTGACGGACGCTGTAGTGAAATGCAAGTCGGGAAACTGCACGAGGCTTTGCGGTGTCTCGCGGTCTTTTATGAGTAGTGGGAGCGCAAAGGGTTAATAGGATGCAAATTGAGTGCCGATGATCGCGGGCGACGATGATTTAGTCGAGGGGGCGGTCCATATAAATATGGTTGCAAACGCCGACTTTAAGATGCGCGTTTAGGCTTCTCCCCAGCGTTCGTGGTGAGCCCAGCGCGTATCCCTTGTGGTCATCCGTTGGCGTTGTGAGTCGGTTGATCTCGGGATGTTGTGGCTAAGGCCAATTGCATGTTAATTAACGAGCATAATGTTACACGCGTTAATTATGAAACGAGCCGAGCTCCCTTTTCCTTCCGTCCCTTTCGAAATGAATTAATTGCAACGTCGAAAGGGTCGATTGACCATGCATGCTCAATTTGTTTCTGCCTTTCAACGTGTTTTCAATTTTTAAATTTAACTAAAAAAAAATATACATCCTGCTTTTACGCCAAAAATTACAAAAATTCCATTTATCACCCCATAATTTTTTTTCCTTTTTAAATTTTAATTTTAAAATGTGGTTTGGAATACGGATGGAACTAATTTCGAGAAAAAAAATTAAAAACTTGACGGGAAATAACCAAATATGGAAACATTTCATGTCTCACTCAAGAAGAAAAAAATAAAGGGGGAAAATCTCGTATTTAGACGAAATTTGTCGGAAAAATCGATCATGTTTTAGTAGTCTAATTTCGGTTTTAGAGTTTTCTTCCTTAAAAAAAAAGCTAAGACTTTAAAATGAAATTTAAAGTTGCTTTAGAGTTTATAAACTGAAGAGTTCCAGAAGCTGTTTCGCACTTTATTACCATATATGGTCTTATTTTATTTTTTCTCTCTCCCTATTTTTTTATTTTTTTATTTTAACCACAAAAAAAAAAATCGATTCATATTTTTTTTCTACTCGGGAAATGACTTAAAGGCGTTCCCTTTTTTTTCGTCCTGATGTGTCTTCTGCTTGATTTTGTGCCCGTCGGTGCATGCAAGTCGAGTGGAAATGGCGGGAGATCGATATGAAGAACTCGCAAACACGCTTGTCATTAATTCTTAAAGCAGACACAGAGACGCGCATAGGCTTTAGTGGGAACGCCATGTCGAGGGAGACGAGTTTTTCATTTCCCCCCTTCTCTCTCTCTTTCTCTCTCTTCCCCCGCTTTCACCAAAAATGTTTCTAAAAGAGCTTTTCGTGACGAGCAATTTTTTTCCCTTTTTTCATTTTTTGTCATTTTTTTCCGTCGACTCTTTAATTGTCTTGTCATTGTACCCGTCGAGTGTTTTTATTTGCATCGTGCACACTGGAAATGCGACGCAGCGTAAATTGATTGGAACCTCAACTTTTATCCCGACAAGAGATCAGTAATGACTGTCTTGTTTCTTCTTCGCTTACCTCCTGCCGTGATGTTTGTACCATAAAAGCAGACGCTCTAGGAGGTGACACTTGGGCCCCTTTCCAACCATACACTCCTTTCCCATCTCATGGACGACTCAGGCGCATTATCACCTGATTGCGCCACTTGAGGCCACTCGCTTGGAAAATTTTGTGTGCACGCATCACGTGACCACTATCATATCCCTAAAGCAAGAAATAATAAAGATAATAAAAAGACACGAGTAAATTGATCCCCTTTTCATCACTTTTCCGCAGTAAAGCCCAACTCCAGGCGGTGTTTTTCTGTATAAACATTTTTTTTAAAATAACAAAAATAAAAATTTTTTTTATTATTATTTAAAAACAAAAATTTCTTTTAATATATAAATTCAAATTTAATAAAAAAATTGATATTTTTATTTATCTGATAAATTTGTATCGGCATTTTCGCACTAGTTTTTCTTTAACCCACCCTGTCGTGCTCTTTTCTCGCTCCCCACCAATCCTCTTCTCATCCTAATCCGGCGCCATCATCGCAGGTCACGCGGGTCACATCATCTGGCGAGGGGTGAGGGCATGCCCCCGATGAGAAGCTCCTCCGCCCTGCTCCCTCTGCTTGATACCTCGTTGGTGGGTAATGGAGTATTGATTTTCATCCGAGGGTGGAGTTGCGTCGTGCGTCGGGAAGGAAGCTTATGGACTCGACCGAGCACACAATGGCGTCGAACGTCAATCGAGCGCTGCCTGCCGCTCATATTCCATGTCGTCGAAATATTTTTATTGGCACAAATTTAATTTTTTTTTTAAATTTTCCCCCTTTTCTGATTTTTATATACATATAGAAATTATTCATCCATTTTTAAAGGAGAAACTAATAAAAATAAAATTAAAAAATCATTTATTCCTCTTATCATCTTTTACCTTAGCAGACTTCACTTAATGTAATTGGCATCCATGAATAATTAATGCCTTGTTTACATTTTGATCGCAACCGTTTTGATCCTCTTGTAGATGGTGATAAATATTTCATTATTTATATCCTTTATGTGAGTATTCCTTACTTATTCATGTACATTCTTGCAACACGATTATTATTGACGTCATCACTATTCTTTTTTTAATGAGCTTAAATTAGGTTTAAGTTTTAAAGTTTTTAAAAAAATATCGGTTATAATTTTTTGTTACGCGTGACATTAATGAAACATCAAGGAAGTAATTTGTTTTTTTTTCTTCAATCTTTTACTTAGTGAAAATTTTTTTTTGTTGAGGTAAATTAAACAGTTCCCAAGGCAAGTTTGCTTTTGCTAATGTTTTCCCAAAGAGATAGAAAATTAAACAAAATTTGTTTTTAAAGTTGATAGGAAATAAATGGAATTGATTGTGTAATGTGGGCTTCAATTCTCCTTGTTGTTCTTCCTGCAATTATGTTTCAAAGCAAACACTCATTCCATTTATTGAGTTTGTTCTGTTTGAACAGGAACTATATCTCAACCCCTCTTTTCTCTATCTCAAATCTCTCTCTCTCTCCACTCTCACTCTCTCTCTCTCTCTCCACTCTCACTCTCTCTCTCTCTCTCTTTCTCTTTTCCTCTCTATTTTTTTCTATTTTTCTTTCTTGTCTCAGCTTTTGTTTGCTCAGAATATTTGTGATGATTTCACTTGTCAAATTTCATTTACTTGAGTGTGAAGGTGAACGTTTCTCAACTTGATTTCATTAGTCACTTTTATTTGACTGACGCTTTATTTTCCCACTTGGAATGAACATGAAAAAAAATTGGAGAAAAAAATAATAATAATTCAAAGTCCTTTGACTACTGCACAAATTTGAATAAGGCAATTAGTGATTGTACTCTTGGAGGATTACAAACAACAGATTTTTGTGTGTGCATGGATCAATTTATCGATGTTTTAGTGAAATGAGGGGGTCGATGTGGGAGGAGAGAAAAGTTTGGAGAAAATTTTACTGAGTCTGTTAATTGGATTGGGTCGTGAACCCTGATTTAAGGTCAGTTAGGAGGTCAGGTAAGCCTTGTGCTAACATAGATATAGTATTATATTCATGAGCCAGTTTTGAGTCCATGAGAAGTCGAGCATCTGTTCGCCACACTTTTGTTGATGCTGGTGATGCAGTGAAATGGAAGAGAAGGGCAGATAAGTTCCATTTACTTCAGGGTGAGAAAGGGTTGTTAATGGATTGGTTTACCTTGAAAAAAAATTACTTTTTAAAAATAACATATAATTAAATGCAATTTTATTTTATTTGAATTTAAGTTAGATAAATAAAAGATTTATTTCATAATTTCCTTTTAAAGTTTGGTATTTAATTATTAATCACGTTGAATTTGTATGCAAATCGTGCAACCGGTCGATGATGTTTCATCTTTTTCTCTCTTTTTCTCTTTATATTTTTTTTTCTTCTGTTTTTTTTTTTTATATTTAAAATTTTTTTCGCTTGCGTTCGGTTCGGTAGTTGAGCCGTGAGGCGGCGCACAGCGGTTGATAAATAAAAGAAAACGCTGCCGACTCTCGGCCGTCTTTCGCGGCGGAAACAGCCAAGCGGCCGGGAGTGTGTATGTATAATGGCGTTGAGCAACGTGTTTGGCCCCGGCGGATTCCTGATGCGGCCGTACGCGATGCACGATTGTTTCCCAGCATCGTTTCCAGGTATGAAAGGCGTCTGAAATTGTTTATTCTCGGTGGTGTTGGGGGAGGTCGTTAGGGGGAGCGCGTAGCAATTGTGGGAATGGCTGCTCGCCCATCAACGAGAGTCCGCCAGCTGTTGGTGCCATGCGCGGCACGTGCCACCGATTGATGGCCCCGGGGTGACGTTTGTGTCACGTAGGTCTAGGGCCAGACGCGGGGCGGGGGAGGGATGCGCGACAACACTGTGCGCTCTCTCACTCTCTCTCACTCTCTTTCTCTCTCGCTCTATACTCGGCTGCAATTCATCGATTGGCTTCATTCAAGTAAGGACTGAAAACATGAGAGACGCGAAAAACAAGCCGAGCGTGAGAAAGGGCGGGAATCGCGTGGCGCCGCGTTGACCACAGCTGGTGATGACACCGACAAGGGAAAAATGTGCACGACTCGGTCGCCTCGTCGATGCAACATCCTCACATCCCCTTTATATAAAAATTTAGGATGAGGTTGGGGGTGCGCGAGTGTCTGTTTTTAATTAAATTCCTCCCTGTTCTGCATTAAGTGTGAATTGTAATGTAGTTTAATGCGAAATTGCATCTGTGTCACCTGCTATTTTGCTTGTAAAGATGTCGGGTATCACATGTTATCGTCGATTATCATTTTTTTTTCTTTTCTTTCCTCAAATTTTTTTCTACCTTGCATGTCATTTGTTACCGGAGGGGCGAGGTCACGTGGGATGTAGAGAGGAGATGTGATGGGAGTCGACGATCGAGAGTCGAGATTGATGGTTTGTGTCGAGGGGAAAGTCACATGGCTTTCGCCAACACAGGAGGTGACCTCAACCGAATGATAATTAGCTGCCACCACAAACCACCTCGAACGCGACGCTCGTGAGGTGACATCTGGAAATTACGACAAGAGAGACTCATGATTTACGAAGTGACAGACACAAGGAAATCTCTTGTCGACGAAAGTGGGGAGAGATGGTGCCAATGGGTGCCGTTTTTGACATTTGTGCTGATGATGGCACCTCGTGTTTTCGGGTACCGGCTCCGATAGAAGCGGTTAAGTGATTTATGTACGAGGGAAAAATGAGAAAGAAAAAAAGGAGGGAATGATGGGAGGTAATTGAGAAAATTATCGATTGATTAGAGAGCTGCGAGTGACAGTTGCAATCACGTGTTGTTTGTTTGAGGCCAATTTTTGTGCGATGTCAATTATCCGGAGTGACGTGCGGATGGGAGATCGATAATTCGTCTTGTTGTTGTTGTGTCGTCGTCCGTGCGCCGTCGTGCAAAAGAGGCGTTTTCCGATCGCCCTCCTTTTGTGTGTGTCCATCTGACTTTGGCCCCTTCTCGTTCCATTTAGAAGTCGAGCACAGGAACGAAGCACTTCCTGATCTCCACATGCTCGAAACGGATGAGGGAGTAGCCTTGAATGGACTACCGAGATGATGATGGGGTCACTCTGGAGGAAGATCTTAATTCATCCACTCCATTCACACGACTTAACGACCATGTCTCTCATCGTTCGTTTGTTCCTTTTCACTATTTTCAACTATAATTTTTATTTTAAAGGCTTCGAATTTGTGTTTCACTTTTAATTCCGATGGAATATTTACGGGCCGAGTCGAATGATAGTATATCGAATTGCGGATGATCGACCACCGTCGACCTGATCCAACGGGATCAACAAAGATAAAAATGGTCGTAAATTATGATTCACAGTGGATATTCGTGTTTCTTTGGCTTCGGGACTGACAAATATTATGCTTAAGGTCGCAAATGACTATTTTTACTTTTGGCCAAATGTAACCTGACGAAGGATAAACAGCAAAACTTGCAATTTAAAATTCAAATACCAATGAGTTTAATTACATACGGCACAGATTTTAAGATTAAATAAATATAGCTTAAGATTCCCAGCGGCAAATGAGGCCATACAGGACTGTAAAGAACAAAAGGAATACAATTCAAATAGAAACAAAATACTGTATAGTCAATCCAAAATATCTGTGGTAAGACAATGCAGGGTTAGCCATTTTGCCGGATCAACTGAGGACATGTAACAAATGCAACAATGCCCCTCCCGTACTGCTAGAAACTTGAATTAAATAAATATTAAATGTAAAAATGTATGAGATGGATGACTTGATTCACATGGACAGGGTTTATGCTTGACTGATACATTACCTGCATATCGCTAAGAAGCCATATTTAGAGTTAAATGTAAGCAAAATAAGATAAGATTACACAAAATCGAAAGATTATCATCTTGAAACAGTAAAAACAATCCAGTTAATAGTCTGTGGTTGCGACTTGTGAGAATTTTAGGTGCATTCTCGTGTATCTTTCGGAAAAATCGGTAAAAGACCGTACCAAAATCAAATGTTATATCACAGTAATCCGTCTTCATTGTGTATTATTAAACATGCAATTCGAGAAATTAATTAACAAAGGAAGAAAATATTCAAAAGGATGCCGCAGTACAGTATGATGATGGAAAAGAGTTTATCATCAATTAACTCCTATTGAACACATGACTCATGCGAGTGTGCACTTAATTGGTTTCGATATAATAACCGAGACACGTGATTTGCACACGTGTGCACCGACATAGCAGATGTCAAGTGCATGTGCGCAATTTCGTTCGTGGGAGTAGGAGTGGCTATCGGTAGTGGGACCCCCCTCGGAGACCTTCTTCCCCTCCTGCTCTCTTCTTCCATGCGCTGCCTCTTGATCTAGCGCGCGGTCAATCACTAGAGGGGGGAGTTTAGAGGATGCTCCCACCCTGCCCTCGAGCATCCTTTTTCGTGACTCCTCGGGGAGGAATTCACGCATACGGGCGTTTTGTCCTCTTGTTACTTCGCCTTGCATTGCTCCCTCTTGGTTTCTTTCCTCTTTGGTCGAAGCAAAGAGAAAAGTGAAAGAAGAGCAAATTGGATGCAAGCCTCCGATGCTGTGTTAGTGTAATAAAATTAAATCAGTGCTCCGTGGGGTTGTTTCTACTTTGATTTTTACATACAAAGATAGAGTCGAAGATAGAATAGAAAGCCGACGATGTTATGTATGGTGGTGGGATGGGGAAGGGAAGAGCGGAAGGAGGGGATTAAAGAGTATTGATCAATTTGTTTTTCAATTTATTTTTCCCATTCTTTGGATTGTGGTCAGAATTTTGATTGGGAACGAAGCAAAAAGGATGGAACAAGAGCGAGCGCTCTTCCTTATGTATATACCGTATACGGATAATGAATGGAATTCTTTCACGTTGAAAATGATGGACGTGTGTTTTGAAAATAACACGCCCCTAAAAAAAAATGGACACTTCACCTCTCACTCGTCGATGAGTGCCCTCGCCTGAATGAACTTTTCTTGCCTTTCGTTGATACGCAGTACGTGAATAATTCATGCGGAGGATGGGTGGTTGAAGCCTCGGTCTAATTAGAAGAGATGCTCGCACTTCCAGTTTGGTGAAACTCGAATTCACCCTTCCTTCCTTCCCCTCTTTTCTCTTCCTTCCCCCTTTTTCCACTAAAAAAAAAATTTAATTCATGGGCGCAATTTTATTATTTTTTATTTTTTTAAATTTAAAAAAAAAAATTGAATTGAAAAAGAAGAAAGAGAATTAATTCCGCTTTTCTGCATATATACCATGAAAAAAATTCATTTTTGCGTGGCTTTGGGTGTTTAAATGGTTTCTTAGGCAACATTATGTGATGTTAGGTCTTGGATATTTGAGTTATACCGAATCGGGAAGCTGCGCTGTTGCTATGGAAACAGCACTCGTGTGATCCTTGTTGCCTAGGGAATGACACTCTGTCGGCATCTGGCAGCTTCATCTGCAATTTGAGACTTGGCGCTGCCTGGGTGAAGAGCTGGCTGATAAACACACGCCACTTGCTCAACATCACTAAGACAAAATCCCTTTTCCTCTCTTCGTTTCACTTCTCCTTCTCATTGCTATGACAACTGGAATTAATTCACTGTTTCGCGCCCTAATTTTGTTTATACGGGATTTGCCAAGATGGATTTAATTTTTTTTTCAATCTCAGCTTCACTGCACACAGCACCGAATCGAAAAATACACATTTTTGAAGTATCTTATTTCCCTTTTTTTTATATATATTTTTTTCCTTATGAAAGAACGAAAAAAAAAAAAACTCTTCAACATTTCCGTGCAGCGTTTCACCTGGTGCATGTGCCCTGAAGCGCGATGAGAGAAGATAGAGTGGCAAAGAAGGGAAGAGCGGAAGGAGGGGATTAAAGAGTATTGATCAATTTGTTTTTCAATTTATTTTTCCCATTCTTTGGAT
>JAQFZO010000426.1:0-25217 GCA_034695885.1 Geophilus flavus
ATCTTAAGATAAGCTCGTTTGTGCAGAGGGTTTTTAAAGGGGATGGAAATCTAACTTCTTTGTAAAAGTGCAGCACAGTCGTTGTCCCTGGTGGTAGAAAGTTGAACTACTCAGTTGCAGCTTGGGCAGCATGGGGTAAAGGAAAGATTTTTCTGTCCATAGGCAGTTGTACTGCAATACCCAGCCAATCTGCCATGTTTGTTGATGGGAGATAGTATAGACTAAACATGCTCAGAAGATAGTGCTATCTACTTTTCTGTGGGCAGACTCAATTCCAATGCATCAGGCTTTGAGTACACCTACCTAAATTATATGGCCATAAAATCTTACCCCATGCTGCCCAATCTGCAAATGAGTAGTTCAACTTTCTGCCACTAGAGGCAAAGACTATTTTGCAAAGGGTCAGATTTCCACCCATTGAGCTGGTTTGTACAGGAGCTTTTTGCAGGGGGTAGAAATTTGACCCCTTTGTATGTAAAAATAACATGGTCTTTGTCCCTAGTGGCAGAAAATTGAACTACTCAGTTGCAGCTTGGGCAGAATGAGGTAAAGTGAAGATTTTTATGCTCACAGACTCACAAAACAATGAATATTTCTTTTATGTAAACACATGGTGTGAAAAAATAAAAAATTTTATAACTTTCTACTAAATAATAAATATATTAATTTATTAAATAAACAAGAATAAAACGAAGGCGAACGAGAAAGTTTTTTCACTTACTGGCAATGGAAACGACGAAATCTTGAAACCCATTCCTTTCGAACGGTCCTTCACAAAGCAATCGGCACTCATCCTCGGCGACAAAATACTCTTCCAAAGCAGTTTCGAAGTAATGCATCACTTCGTGGTACTTTTTACCATTGTACGCCTCGTTGCCCATCAAGTATAACTCCTGAAAGAATAAACAGCCGAGTCCGATTGGTGAGAAAACTCACATCTGCTGCCCCGACATTCAATACGGGAGCAAGCAAAGATTCATTATAAACACTTTTAGACGACAATATTCGCTCTCCGAGCACACAAACAACAAACCCGCAAGAAAAAAAATCAATCCCGAGTCTGGGCACAAAGTTTTCCGCATTATTTGCGCAAGATAAACAAGAAAGAGAAATTTCTGTTATTATTATCTATTAATTATGTCACTCTAAAAACAGTTGTGTTAATTAGTAATTCTACAGTTTGGTGTATAAGCATTAATTTTAACAGCTAAAAGCCGTTTTTATGTCGTAATTAAACGACTTAAAATTGTTTTATTGACGTAAAAAATGAGATCAAAGCAAAATCTGGCATAAATATGCTTCTTTTGCAAAAGCTTTGGATTGGGATTTGTGTTGATATTCCCATTTTATCCTGGTGGAAGTTTGGGGAACTACAATTTCAAGGTCCACTGTTTGTCCATGAAAATACTAATTCATTTTTCAAAATAGTTCTTCTAATTGCAGTGCCCTCTGTTGAGTGCTTCCATTTTTATATGACTTTTTAGACAAACTATAGTTACAGTATCATTTAAGTCATAAGTGGCTTCTTTTGGCCTCTTATACAAAAGCTTCGTACAGCTGCATTCAATCTGAAAGGTATAGAAGTGACTTTTGTCGCTTTTGATGTCATTCATTATGCTAACTTAGGGAGTTTGCTGAAGCTGTACTGAACTTAGCAACTTATAAACTTATGACTTATAGACCATGTGACTCAGTGGCCATTAAATCAAAAGTTAATGAGATGCAATAAGTAGCGCTTGTTAAACACAGCTAAGATGCGTTTAAAAAATTACAATAGCCGCATTCAATTTGAAAAGTGGAAGTGACTTTTGTCGCTTTTGAAGTCACTACTTCTTTACCTTAACATAATATAATGAGAAAATTCTGCTTTTCAGATTAATGACTTTTTACGTCTTTGATGACGTTTTTACATCAAAAGCAAAATCCAAGGCCTAAAAGCAACTTTTGCAAAAGTATAGGTATTGGATGGTTTTTGCGCAGACTGACATACACTTAAACCATTAATCTGAGCATGTGCATATATCTGACTCCATGAAGTCATCTAAGTGGTCACTCAAATCAAAATTAATGTTTGCTAAATTTTGAAGATTTTTTGTTGCATCAACTTTTTCGTATTACTTTTTCGTATTAACTTTTTAAGTCCGTGCCCTTTTACAACATAAGTCAAAATTGACTTCTGCTTTCGAGATTTAATATGGTCTGGCTTGTGTATAAGTCATTAATCTGACTAATCAAAATTAATTTTTGTTAAATTTTAAAGACTTTTAATTGCATTAATGACTTTTTAGACTTTTGCTTGCATTAATGCGCATCCATTAATTTTCAAGACCATAAAATGAACTAGCTTGTATATAAGTCATTAATCTGAGCATATGCACACAGTACGTATACGTATATATCTGAGTAACCAAAACTGATTTTTGCTAAATTTTGGTGACTTTTAGTTGCAGTAATGTCCAAGCCCTATACGACATTTAATATGATCAGACATGTGTATAAGTCATTAATCTGAGCATGTGCATATATCTGACTAATCAAAATTGACTTTTGCTAAATTTTAGAGACTTTTAATTGCATTAATGACTTTTTAAGAGCACAAAAGTCCAAGCTATACGACATAAGTCAAAATTGGCTTCTGCTTTCGAGTATAAGTCATTAATCTGACTAATCAAAATTGATGTTTGCTAAATTTTAAAGACTTTCAATTACATTATGGTAATGACTTTTTAAAAATACAAAAGTCCAAACCCCTTACGACATAAGTCAAAATACTTTTTCCTTCGCGATTTACCACACCCACAATAAAAAAAAACCCAAAGTCCAAACCAAAACTTTTTCCGCATTATTTGCACACAACGCAACACAAAGATAAACAAGCTTGCGAGAAATTTCTAGGCTTATCATCTCTTATTACGTAGGGAGTTTGATATTTATGGGCCTAATTTGGGTGGATTAAGAGTTGGCTCGTGTTGACAGCAAACATACTCGCCCATCAAGATGTTTTGTCGATTAGAAACTAAGGAATGTAGACCACCTTCAGAAATGTTGTGGGGTTTGTTATCGGCGCGGGGGATTGTGGGGGTTATTTGATTTACCTGGAAGGTTCTTGTTTCTAAATTCTTCACTTTTTCCAGTTGGATGTTTTCTTGGTTGGAATAGTATTTGAAGTTGTATTGCATCACTTCGCTGTTTGGATGCCATGAGAGATATGTGTAGGCGCAACTGGCTGCTTGTTGGATGTTGTCTACCTGTGGTAAGGATGGTATAAGATATTATTAGATACTGTATGGTTTAATGGGTTTTGTTATTGCTGCGTTTTTCATGTGGAATAAATAAATTTTAATAATGGATGTGTAAATGTCAAGGATGGGAACATAAATGTCGACAATGAAATAAAATGTCAACAATGAAAAAAATGAAAAAATTGAATTTTAACAGTGAAAAAAAATTAATTTCAAATTTTAATAAATTTTAACAATGAAAAAAATGAAAAAACTGATTTTCAACAATGAAAAAAATAAAAAAACTGAATTTCAACAATGAAAAAATCAATTTAAACAATGAAAAAAAAATTTTCAACAATAAAAAATTAGATTCCAACAATGGAAAATTGGATTTCAACAATTAAGAAATGGATTTCAAATACCTAACAATGGAAAACTGTATTAAAAAAATGAATTTCAACTGAAAATAAATTCCAACAAATATCAACCCTAGAAAAATTACTCCCAACAATGTACATATGAATTTCAATCAACAATAAACTGACTTCCAACAATAGAGCAATGACTTGCAACAATACAAAAATCCACTTCACCAATTGATAAAATTTCAACAATATAAAACCACAATTCAACAATGTAAAACCCAATTCCAACAATGATAAAACTCATTTCAACAATAAAAAAAAAACCCAAACGTCCAGTCTTCACCGAGACTCATCCTAAATCAGTTACCGACGAGCGCTCGACGTCACGGACGTCGAGCGCACTGAACGAGGTGATGAGACGTTGTTGATTGGAGCGGAGTGGAAGAGGGAAAAATGAAAATTATAGACTGAGACCCGTTGCATAACTACAGGTAATTACCGAATATGAAAGGCGCCGAGATGCGCCTCCAGTCATCAACGAGGCCATAGACCTTTTTTTCATTCCCCTTCTCTATCTCTCTCTCAGTCTCTCTTTCTCCTTCTCTACCCTCAAAACACCCAACTCAACTTCCCTTTCACCCACCTTAACCCCGGACATCAACCGGTCACTCATACACCACCCAAAAATCACAAAAATCACAAAAATAGCAGAAAAATATTATATATTAAAGAAAAAACTCTTGTAAAACGTTCAAGCTTCATTTTCACTGAATTAAAACCACAGACGACCTTGAACTAGCCGCCTACGGCCATCTTCCCATCATTCCTCGCGCCCAAACGTTCACCTGGTGAGAAAATTACAGGTAAGATGGCATTTACCTCACGCCAATCATCCAATCATTCTATTAGTAGAGCCCTACACGCTCCTTAGCTCCACCCACCAAACCTCTCTATAACGAAAACCCCCCAAAAAAACCCTTAGAAAAAAACCCACCCCCACAAAAATAAATTTTTCAATACCCCTAATACCCCTGTACCCCCCTTTCAAAAAAATTCCATCAAATAATTTTTTTTAAAAACAAATGACCGTTTGTTATACCGAGGGCATCATCGTGTCAACGTAATTACACTTGACAGAACGGCGTCTGTAGATTACATTAATATTCCCAGCATCCCTCACTCATCCCCTCTTCGGATGATGTCACGCATGGCACCTACTGGATTAGGCTTATTTAGTGTTTGGCCTTTTGTCATAATGAAATTTAACTTGAATGTGCTTGGTGTTAAAGTTCTCTAAACAATTGGCAGCGAGAGAAATCGCAGATCGATTGTAACAAAACAATGTCACCGGTTTTGCAGAACAATCCATTTAATTGTAACTCTTGAAGTACCTTTCAAAACCATAGAACTTCACAGGTCGCAAAATTTAAAGCGATATACAGTGTTTCATGTAAGGTGTTCACCCCAAATATCTTTGGAACCGTCAATGTTAGATCAATTCTGATGTTATGGACGAATAGGAAAGCAGGGGTGGCGAATTCAATGGTGTGATCAAATTTGATCCCAGACTTGCAACAATGGGATATTCATTTCCTATCTCTGTAACTATATAAGATAGAGCAAAAGTGTCAATTAGAAAGTTGTAAAGCAGGCCAAGTTTACCCAGGAACCATCATTAAATCAATAAAATACAAACAATAACTTAATAAAAATTAACAATCATTTGATACAACAACGCGAAAGTATGCAAAATAAGGAAAAAGAAGTTAATCATGTATAAAAGTTGGCTTAAGGGGTGATTCTGGAGCAAAAAATGCGAAGTGTTTTGAAAGCTCTATAGGATCAACCATTTTCGACACAAAGACATTTTTTTTTTGGTAATTTGCATTTGATTTTTCAACAATCACAATTTTGCTTGTATCTTGAACACCTTACGTGAAACTGAAACACCCTGTAGATAGATATATAGATAGATAGATAGATAAATAGAAAGAGACTGCGAAAGAAGTTTTTTTATTTATATTAAGGATGGGATTGAGGTTTTGGTGGTGATATTGAAAAAGAAGATGGAAAAGTGTGTTTTGGTCGTGTGGGGGTGGTGGGAGTGGTCACGTGACCGATGGTATTATATCCTGTAGACATGTTTGCCAATATGTTATATGGTATCTGAGAAGACCCTTCTTCTTGGACAGGAAATTGAAGTCTTTGGGAGCTGTGGACTTGGTCATTTGACATGTGAGTAAAATCAATGGGCAGTTTTTTTTTGAGGGCAGGGGGGTGTTGGGGTGTTTGGTGGGGAAGTTGTGTAAGTTGTTGTGTTGTGAGGGAGTGTTGTTGGATTGTTGTTGAGTTGAGGGCTGATGATGAGTTTTGAATGAAATTTTGTGGGTTATTATGTTTGTGGTTTGGTGTATTTGTTTTGACTTTGAGTGGTTTTGGTTTGTGGTTTTGTTTGTGTGGTTTTGATGATGGGATTTTTCCATGGGTTTTGCAAGGGGATTTTGTGGTGTGGGAAGGTGGGAGTGAATTGGATGGATGGATGGATGGCTGGATGAATGGAGGATTTAATTTTGAGGGGATGATTTGATTTTTTTAAGTGGGGTATTTGGTTTTTGGTGTTTATTGTATTGGGTTGTATTGCATTGTTTGTTTGGGTGAATTTAGAGAATTAAACTGTGGTGGTTTTAATATGAAATTTTGTTATTAAAATACACATTTTATGGAGATAAAATATAAAATTTGAGGTTTTATTGCTAAAAAGTGGGTATTCATTATTAAAAAGCATGTTTTCATTGTTAAAAAGTGGGTATTCATTACTAAAAAACATGTTTTCATTATTAAAAAGTGGGTATTCATTATTAAAAAGCATGTTTTCATTGTTAAAAAGTGGGTATTCATTATTTAAAAGCATGTTTTCATTGTTAAAATGCATGTTTCTATTGTTGAATGTAAATTCATTATATTAAAACATCTGTTTTCATTGTTAAAACCCTTGATTTCATTGTTAAAACCCTTGATTTTATTGTTAAAACCCCTGATTTCATTGTTAAAACCCATCATTTATCACCCAAAATGTCACCAAAATCTCCCACTATTATTAAATAAAACCCCAATCAAATCCTCACACCTCAACAATACCCCAACTCAACAACCTTCCAAACAATCCCAAACCCCCACAACTAAACTCAACCCATCCACCCACCCACTCAATCATTCACAGCATAATCCAACAACAAATTTCCATCCATAAACCCAACCAACAAGCAGCAAAAACAGCAAATTGTTCAATTAAACCCTCATTGTTAGGTGACTACACGTCCGACTAAACATGGGTGATTGATGGGGGTAAAGAGGGTTATCCACATACAAAAGACTCTGAGGGAACAAAGCGAGTTTTGCTTGTAAATTTCAAGCAGGTGAGAGTAACCCCAACTAACTTATATAGACTCTACTGACTTCATCAACACACCTTTTGCAGGGTGAAAGGAGGGTGATTCCCTTCTCAGACACCTTTTCCTAACCTTTTAAAAAGCAAACCCCTGCCTCAACATCTTGATGGTTGAGTTCTTGCCATTTTTCAACCTGTGGAATGCTTTTGTATTGTTACAAAATTTTTTTTGGGGTGAAATAAATTGGGAAATTGTTGGTTTTGGGTTTTTTTATTGTTAAAAGGGAATGTGTGTTGGGTGTGGAGGGTGTGGGGTAGGGTGTTGGGGTTTTTATTTTAGTTTTATTGTTTTTTTAGGTTTTGACACTAGATGGGAGTCTGTGGGTGTTTTGGTTTTGCATTGTGTTTTGTGTTTGGTTTTTTTGTTGAAAAGTGTAGGGTAATTGTTTAATGTGTGGTTTTTATTGTTTGAATTTGAAATGTGTTGAATCATTGGTTTTTTAAAAAATGTGGTTTTGTTGTTTTAAAAATATATGTAAAATATATAGAATGTGTTTTTATTGTTTGAATGTATATTTCTATTGTTTTTATTGTTGATATTTTCATAGTAAAATGTATTGTTAAATGCAGACTATGAATTGCTAACAATGATTAGGATAAATGGCAATATTAGAAATGTATTTTAATTAATAGTTTTACAGTTAAATTTTAAAAAAATTGATTGTTAAAAATTGATTATTCATTATTAAAAATGTTTTTTCATTATTACATACACATTTTATTGTTAAAAAATATTTTTCATATTACACCTACACATTTCATTGTTTAAATGTGTAAATTTATATTAAAACAAGTTTTCATTTTAATTAAAACAATATTGTTAAAATACATTATTTCATTGTTAAAATTCATTATTTTATTGTTAAAATTCATTATTTCATTGTTAAAATTCATTATTTCATTGTTAAAAACACATTTTTCATTGTTAAAAACACATTTTTTTTATTGTTAAAAACACGTTTTATTCATTGTTAAAAACACAGTTTTTTTATTGTTAAAAACATTTCATTGTTAAATAGGCACAATTCATTGTTAAAAACTGATTTTTTATTGTTAAACACATTTTTCATTACCTATTAAACTCATTTTTCATTGTTAAAAATAAAAACACATCCCATTCTAACATTTTCCATTGTTAAACCCATCATTAAAAACCTTTCAATCCATATTTACAAACCTTTAAACTCAAACACCCACCAACTCCACTCAATACACTACAAACCCACTTTTAAAAAATCTCCATAAAATCCAAATCAAATAAACCACACTTTAAATACACTTTAAATCTTTAAACAAATTACACAACCTCCTAACTCACTAAACTCATCCTAAAAACCCTCCACATCCACACCATCCACGACCTAAATTAACCAAATACAATAAACATGATTTACCCAAAACCCCTATAACAGTGGACAAGGTGAGCAACCAATCCTCACTCACTTTCCTCACCCATTAGCACATTTCCCAACACCACCCACCCCACCATACACAACAATTCATCACCCCTGTACTGTATATATACTGTTAGAAAGAATGCAGAAACAGTCATCTGTCTGCACCCATCTCTAGGGTAATATTAAAGTCGTGCAGTATTGCATCGTATAGGAATCCGGGAGTGGAGTTTTAGAGTGTCCCCTCTCCCCTTCCGTCCCTTTTCTCTCTCTTGTGTTCCTCGGGCGGGCTTCATGCATTTCGAGTAGAGACTTATTTGGAAACAATGTCATTTCTTCTCGCTAGATGTCCCTCTTTTACATCTATTGTAGAAATGGATGAAGTTAGAAAGCCCCTCTGGACACCCCGAGGAAAAAAGAGAATTGTCGAAAAGCTATTTTCTAAATTGCAACAATGCAGTTTCTAAATCAAACGTGTTTTGAAGGTGTTGGTTTGATATAGTTTTTGGGAGTTGTTTGGTTGAGGGAGGGTTTATTGTTTAAAGTTGGAAGTTTAATTGTTGGGTTGTGGAGGTTTGGGGAGAGGGGTGGTGGGTGATGATTAAAGAATGGAAATGGATTTATTAGTTTGGAAATTTGGTTTTAAGCAATGGAAATGGATTTTTTAACAATGTCATTCTTGAAGTTTATATATTCATTGTTTTAAAAAGAAATTTTTATTGTTTAAATTAGACATTTTCATTGTTAAAGTTGATAAATTCCTTGTTTAAAAAGGAAATTCCATTGTTTAAAACGAAATTTCATTCTTAGAAAATTCATTTTCATTGTTTAAAACAAAATTGCCATAATTCAAAAATCATTCATAAACAATGGAAATAGATTTTCTAACAATGGAAATTCGTTTTAAACAATGAAATTTCCTTTTTAAATAATGAATTTATGACCATCAACAATGAAAATATCTAATTTAAACAATGAAAATTTTTATAAACAATAAATTTATCAACTTCAACAAAGAAAATATGAAAATGTCTAATTTAAACAATGAAAATGTCTAATTTAAACAATAAAATTGTAAATTTCAACAATAAAAAAAGATATTACAAAATTCAACAATAGAAATGTCTATTTAAACAATAAAAATAACATTTCAACAATTGAATTTCTCTTTTCAACAATGAAATTATTCAATCAATAATGATGATTAATGAACCTAAAATTTTCCACATCCAAACTATAATACATACACATTAAAAAGTTTTCCAATGCAAAATTTTCAAACAATTACAAAAAAAATCATCAATTATTACTTTGTTTATTATAAAACTTAAAAACATTTCAAGCAAAACTTACATCTTAACGACCCCTCCCACATTTTTTTCACCGTAGAAAGAAAAGAAAATGTAAAAATAATGTTTGAATTTGGAAAATGGCTTCCTAATGTGGAAATATGACAATTTGAGCTGTCAACAGTTAAGCGCATGCCTGGTGAATTTAGGAATAAAATTTTCATTTCCCAGCGCAGTAGGGGACTCTTAGTTAAAATTTAGACGTTTTGGAATCACGCCCAATTATCATGCTTATTTTAAACTTTTCTCTCTGAAAACAAAAATTTGAGAAACGCCGGCGAGAAAAAAATTGAAATTTACAGTCCCATGAAACCCAAGACTAAAAAAACAATTTTTTTATTGTTGAAATTGTTTTTTTCATGACTTAAATGAAGTTTAATTGTTAAAATAGTTATTTTTATTATTGAAATTGTTATTTTCATTGTTCAAATTATTGTTTTCATTGGTTAAATTAATATTTTCATTGATGAATTTATTTTCATTTTTAAAGTCAGTTTTTCATTGTTGAAATGAAAAAATATGTTGCTAAAATTAAGTTTTATTATTGAAAATGTATTTTATTGTTGAAATTGATATTTTCATTGTTGAAATTATTTCTTTTGTTTAAATTAATATTTTTATTGTTGAATTTATTCTCATTTTTGAAATCAGTTTTTCATTGTTAAAATGAGAAAAAAAGTTGCTAAAATTAAGTTTCATTATTGAAATGAAAAAATATGTTGCTAAAATTAAGTTTCATTATTGAAATGAAAAAAATATGTTGCTAAAATTAAGCTTCATTATTAAAAATGTTTTTTAATTGTTGAAATTGATATTTTTATTGTTGAAATAAAAAACTAAAATTGAGTTTCTTTGTTAAAATAAGAAGTTTGATTGTTGAAATTAATACTATCATTGTTGAAATAATAACTTTTATTGTTAAAATTAATAGTTTCATTTTAAAAACGAGACGTTCCATTGTTGAAAATGATGTTTTCATTGTTTAAATTGATATTCTTTTTTGAGAAAAAGAGAAAACTTAGTGTTTGCTCTGATCTTCCTTTATTCTTCGCTTTTTCTCTTTTTTCCGAATCAATTTTTCAATTTTGCAATAACCGAGTTATAGAATGACATCCAATTGGTAGTACGGGAGGAAAACCAATCAACAATGGATCATGTGAAATTTTATATACACCGTCTCGTTTTCGAAGACATGGCGTGTAATTGAATCCATCCAATCACCGAGATTTCTGTACTTGGCACAAGACAAATAAAAAAAGTAAATCTTATGGACTCCAATTATAGAAATACTGTATCATAGATCGATAACTAGTTTTTCTTTTAGTTTGCGATGAAGGAAACAAGAGTTAAAGTGATGTTTGCGATACATGCAGATCGTTATTTTTGTTTTTTGGTTTCTAAATGTTTTTAAAAATGTGAGCTATTGTTTGATATTTGAGTCGTTTGTAAATGAATTGTGTTTGTGAGATGACGTGGCTGAGTTGTGTTGATTTGAATGTGATTTTATTGTTGTGGTGTGTAGTGTTGTCATCGAAATTGATGTTTTCAACGATGACAACTCATTTTAAACTGTATGAAAAATGTCAGTGTAAGAATAACAAATGTCAGTGTAACAATAAAAAATGTCAGTGTAACAATAAAAAATGTCAGTGTAACAATAAAAAATGTCAGTGTAACAATGAAAAATGTCAGTGTAACAATAACAAATGTCAGTGTAACAATGAAAAATGTCAGTGTAACAATGAAAAATGTCAGTGTAACAATGAGAAATGTCAATTAACAATGCAAGAGCTTGATCTAACAATAAAAAATGTCAACTAGCAATGAAATAGCTTGTTCTAAAAATGAAAAATGTCAGTGGCAATGAAAAAGCTTGTTCTAACAACTGAAAAAGCTCCTTCTAACAATGAAAAATATTAGTGTACCAATGCAAATGCTTGTCCTGTCAATTAAACTGTTTATTCCAACAATTAAACTGTTTATTTCAACAATGAATCTATTTTTTAATAAAGAAATTTCAGATTTCAACAATAAAATTTCAGATTTCAACAACGAAATTTTAGATTTCAACAATAAAATTTCAGATTTCAACAACAAAATTTCAGATTTCAACAGTGAACTTTCAAATTAAACAATGAAATTCAAATTTCAACAATAAACTTTTACATCCAAACAATAAAATTTCATATTTCAACAAAAAAACCATCTACTCCACCATCAAATTTTCACATTTCAACAATAACATTTCATATTCCAACAAGAAAATCCCACCACAACAACCCGAAAACACCTCCGAAAAACATTCCACGAAGAAAATCCTTTCCTCACGTATTCCTTTAATGAATTACACACTCAAATCCGCGACACGAATTTGCTCTACTCCCCAAATTACAGTTATTGCCATCAGCAGCCAAAATGCAATGCAACAACACAACACAACACTGCACAGTCATCCACCACTCAGATCGCCACACTTAGATAATACCAAGGTGGACAACATATATAGGAAAAAGAGGGAGTAAAACCAAAAGGCCAAAGTGGGAGTGCTTGTCTATCAAAAACCACCCTTACCTAAATTCCCCCCTTAAATGTGATTAAAAACAATGATAAGCATTGCCACTTTCCACTGGCAATTTAAAATACTCAATTATTCAACACCAGAGGGGGTGAAGTGTGTGTGTTTATATATGTGAGGGAGATGTTGGAGGGGATGGAAAAATTATGATACATTTGTAATCAGAGTGCAGCACTCGTGGTGATAAGAAATCAAATTAAATTTTGCAAGTGGGTAATTAATAGTTTGTAAATATAGTTTGATCGATTGCTAATCATTTGTAGGTAAATATCATTAGTCTTGGGGTTTTAATTCCTAATTGGTTTCGTTGAGTGTGTCGACCACAGGTCTGTTTGTTCTGGGAAAGTTATCGGGGGTTGTCATTGAGATGTATTGCGCCTTTTGTTTCCAAATGGAGTTCGGCTATAGTGGAGTTTGCAGTTGTGGAAATTGTTGGATTGGATGGTTCGTTGGTCGGTTGGGTGGTTTGGGTGGTGTGTGGGGTGAGTGAGGAAAATTTCGGAGTTTTCTCGGAGGAGGTTGATGTTTCTAATAATGGAATTTTAGTTTTTTTTAACAAAGTGATTTCAATAATCTAACTATCAATTCAACAACCAAACTACCTTTTTCAACAATGAAATTGTCTATTTTAACATTGAAACTGTCTTTTTTAATATTGAAAATATCTTTTTCAACAATAAAATTACCAATTTCAACAATAAAACTATGTTTTTCAACAATCAAAACATATTTTCATAAAACTATCCATTTCAACAATAAAGCCATCTTTTTCAAAATCAAACCACCTTCATCAGCAATCAATGCATTTTTTCAACAATCAAACCGCCTTTATTAACAATCAATATATGTACCTATTCAACAATGAAACTACTCGTTTCAACAATGAAACTATTCATTTCAACAATGAAACTATTTATTTCAACAATAAAACTATCTTTTTCAACAATGAAACACCTACTTCTACACCCCCAAGATGATATCCAAGATAAACTTAATTTTACAGTGAAATTGCAATGGCTTTGCATGCAATATTTGCCATTGCAAGATTAGATTTACTTAGCTTAAGCGCTTAAGCATTTTATTTTCTTAGAGTTTGACATTTTGGATTATGACATATAATGGATTTTTTTTGTTTTTTGTGTATAGTTATTGTTGCATTTTGCCCTTAATGCAGGTCCCATATGGCTTTTGTTGCCACTGAGGACCTTAAACTTTATAATACTTCTACTACTACCTACTTCAACAATGAATACCCATTTCAACAATAAAACAATCTTTTTCAAAACTGAAACTTTTTTTCAATAATCAAACCATCTCTTCAATAATAAATCTTTACATTTCAACATTCAGACTATTTACAAACAATCAATCAATCAAACTATTTGTTTCAATAATAAAGCTCTGTATTTCAACAATCAGACTATTTATAGTATACTAACAATCAATCAAACTAACCATATGAACAATTCAACTGCCTGTTGACTGCATAACGATTCAGTATGTGAAGGGCAAGAAGAGTTTCCTTAATTAAATTTACTTAGTCGAAACATCTGATTGAACCAAACTCGGTCTCGGATGGCTGTTTACTCTATAATATCGTATTGGTTTTTTTATCTCGAAAAAGTTTGTTCTTAATATTTGTTTTTCTTCTTTTATCCACATGTAACGGGTTGTTGCTGGTCTCAGCTGCTGCTGCTATTTCTGACCGACGAGTGTTCAATTTTTTTTTTGATTTTACAAACAATTTTATTTACTTCCATTTTGGTTTGACTTTTTCTTAGACTTTTGTGGAAGGAATGCAATCGCAGAGCTATTTGATCAGCTCAGTTCACATTACAATAACACAATTCTCTCAACTTTCTCTTCAGAAATCTTCAATTCCACTGAAACAAGAATATTATTTTGAATTGAATCAATAATAGAATGAACCTCCATTGAAACAATGATGTAATTTTTGTTGTTAAAATTTATTGATTCATTGTTGAAATATTCGTTGAGCATCAATGTTGATGCAGATAGTATCATTGTTGATGCAGATAGTATCATTGTTGATACAGATAGTATCATTGTTGATACAGATAGTATCATTGTTGATGCTGATAGTATCATTGTTGATGCTGATAGTGTTATTGTTGATGCTGATAGTGTGATTGTTGAAATAGAGTATCATGTTGAAATAGAGTATCATGTTAAAATAGAGTATCATTGTTGAAATAGAGTATCATTCTTGAAACAATGATTGTTTCAGAGTATCATTGTTGAAACAGATTACATTACATTATTGTTTCAACAATGACACTATCTGCATCAACAATGAGGCTCAACAAATATTTCAACAATGAATCAATGGATTTCAACAAGGAAACCATCCATTTCAATGACCCTATTATAGTGATACTACTTCAACAATGGTACTACATCAACAATAATCAACAATAATACTATCTATTTCAACAGTGATGCTACTTCAACAATAATGCTATTTACATCAACAATAACACAATCTATTTCAACTATATGCTACCTATTTCAACAATAAAACAAGATCATTATTACAAAGAAAAAAATTTCAACAATCAATCGATGGATTATAACACCACTTCAACACCAAACAAAACCCACTTCTCTACAAAATCATGTGACAAAATCAACCATTGTTGGATAACCGCCACAAATTTTTGGCAAGTATTCAAGCAAAATAAAAACATAAAAGAAACAACCAACCAAATGAAATAAAGAAAACAATCAATCAAAACAATGCCCTGCAGTCGACAACAATTCAATTAAAACCACCCAAACATTTCCAGCCTAAAGAGCAATTAATACAAACACTCGAGAGATCTCGAGGAAGAGCAAAGACACATATCAACTTCACCCACCCACAACCCAATTAGTCTCAAACCTGACCAAACCATATCCGGATCCTCCACGACTAATCACCCCGACCACACACAACACAACACAACACGACGACTCGTTATCGTCGGAAAGAAAAAAATATATCGGTGTTCGGTGGCCATTTTTGTTTTTCATATAATTTGGTGGAAAAACAAAATTAATGCGGTGGAAGCTGAGTTTCCACGACGATGGCGCGGTCTGATGTATGTCTCGTGAGAGCATGGTGTTTCGTGCTCTTAAAAGCTTAAACATGTGCATGCATTTATGATGTGAAAATTATAGAAATATGCTGTTAAATATGCGATTAAAATTTGCCAAAATTCAATGGAAAGCGGGAAAATTCAAACAGAAATTGCTGGGATTTGTAAAAGTTCAACTATGAATCAATTTTTGGTTGAATTTTGTCCAATCACAGAAATTTGCAAAAATTTAGTTTGAAATTGATTTCTGGTTGAATTTTTTCAAATTTCTGGTTTTTGCCATTTTGGTTTGAATTTTGTCCAAAATGGTGGATTTCACCAAATTGACCAGAAATGGCAAAAATGCCCTAAGTACATGGGTGTTAATGCTTGCGTTTACGCTTCAGCTGAAGACCTCCGTTTTTTTAACAGTACGCATGAGTGCTGTTTAAAAATCAAAAGAAGTTGGAAAATTCCCAATGCGCACAACACGTCTTATCGCATCTTATGTTAGTCCGTAGAATGGACGTTCGTGACGTCATAATTATGGCTGAAGTGTCGTAATTCTTATGGAGGTATAATAAAAATGTCGTACAAACGTCATTTTTGGACGTGTCACTGTCGGATGTTCTCGACGTTATTTTTATGCTGACCGACTGGTTCAAAAAATTACGTCCAGAAAATATCTGACATGTGACACGTTTTAAAATGACGTTAATACGACATTTTTATTACGTCCATCATAAAAATGACGTCCAAAAAAATCAATATCTGTGACACTTCAGCCATAATTACGACATCGCCGACGTTTTATAAGTCCATAATGTTGACGTCTCTGAGACTTGCCTGTGCGCATTGGGTTAGGTACTTTTTAAAACCAAGTGCGATGCAAAAGCGCAAGTGAAAGCGCTCATTTGCTTCAGACCTTATGGATTTCATGCGCTTACAGATTACCCACAATGCACCATGCAGTTGCCTTTACGCTTGCATTTACGAATGTGTGAATACAAGTTAGACCCTAGCTTAACACCCAAAAATTGTAATTATGTAGACTTCAGTATAGACACAATAACATTTATCGTGGATCGCGCCATCTTGGTTTGTGACATCACGACCTATGACATCACTAAAACTCAATCCACACATGCTCACCATCTTTGCATTCGTTTAACAACCAATAATCGTGATTTATATGCAGAAAAGCAGTAAATAAATCACATGAAATCCCAGAACACCCGGAACAAGACAGCCTCGAGAGCATAGTGATGTCATCCAACAGGAAGTTCGACATCACAACCTACAGAAACCCATAGATGACATCACAGAAACACATGTACAGAGAAACACAAGTAACAACAACAATCAACGATGTAAAATACAAGCAACCGTAACAAAAATACTCAACGACTCACAATCACCGAAAGAAAAAAACCAATCGACTGCCACATATCGGAGTTCGGTGGCCATTTTTGTTTTGTCTTTTACGAGCCAAAAACGTGATATAATTTGGTGGAAAAACAAAATTAATGTGGTGGAAGCCGAGTTTCCACGACGATGCCGGTCTGATTTACGTCTCACGAGCAGCTGGTTGGGATTGATCAGGGATTTTTTTTTTTAAGATTTCAGTCTCCGAGGGATAAAGTCATGTGTTTTATTTTTAGGGAATGTCGAAAGAAGGAAGGGAAAGGGAAGTGTGAGTGAGTTTGCTGGATTTGGGTTTTGCTAGATTAGTGTTTCGGGTGAATATTCATTATGCGTACTAAGTTAGGTGTGTTGGTTTTAAGCCTTTAATCGGTGCTTTGGGAGGTTGAATTTGAATTTGTCGAGGAAATCGAGGCTGGGAATTCGATTCGAGTCATTATGGGTAAGCTGTTGCCTGTGTGTGTTGAATTTTTTTTTTATTGTTTGAGATTGTTGTATGGTGTTGGGTTGGGTGGATGGGTTTTGTTGGTTGATGAAGTTTCGTAAGCTGTGGATTTTTGTAAGCTCTTTTGAGTTGTTTCGATAATGGAATGGAAGTTCATGTTTTAACAGTCGGATTAATAATTTTAATAATGAAACTATGCCGTATTTATAATTCGACAATGGGATTTTTTATTTTAACAATGGAATTATGTCATTCAATAATGGAGTTTTGCATTTCAACAATAAAATTTTGTAGTTCAACAATGAAGTTTTCCATTTCAACAATGAAATTTTGTAGTTCAACAATGAAATTTTGTAGTTCAACAATGAAGTTTTCCATTTCAACAATTAAATTTTGGAATTCAACAATGGAAGTTCTGTTTCAATAATGAAATTTGGAAATAGAGTTTTGCATTTCAACAATAAAATTTTATAGTCCAACAATGGAGTTTTGTATTTCAACAATGAAATTTTGTAGTCCAACAATGAAGTTTTTTCAACAATGAAGTTTTCCATTTCAATAATAAAATTTTGGTATTCAACAATGGAGGTTCAATAATAAAATTTGGAATTCAATAATGGAGTTTTGCATTTCTACAATAAAATTTTGTAATTTAACAATGGGGTTTCTATTCAATAATAAAATTTTAGAATTCAACAATGGGGTTTCTATTTCAACAATGAAATCATGTAATTCAACAATGGAGTTTTCCATTTAAACAATGAAAAGACCCATTTCGAGAATAAAATTTTGTAATTCAAAAATAAGGGTTTTTGCTGCAATAAAAATATTTTGTAATTGATGAATAAAATTTGATAATTGAACAATAAAAGTTTGTATAATTCAACAATGAAGTTTTCCATTTTAATAATAGTTTTCCATTTCAATCAAACTCCATATTTCAACAGTGAAAAGACCCATTTCAACAATGAAATAACTCATTTCAACAACTCATTTCAAAAATGCAAGAAAACCCACTTCTGTATCCAGCCCCAAACTATAAACCATTCTAATAATGAAACTTAGCTATATCGTATTTCTTCGGAAAGTGCCCACAGGTTCCATTAAATCCAAGACTTTATTGTCAAGTGCAAATAAATAAAAGAATAAAATTAATTAAAATTAATTGTTAATGGCTTTTTAGTAGCTGCTGCTCGTAACTGAGAACGAGCACTATTTAAACAATAAAACTATCCAGTCCAACAATCAAATTACACATTTCAACAATTAAACAACCCATTTCAACAATCAAAGAACCAATTGCAACAATCAAACTATCCATTTCAACAATCAAACCACTCATTTCAACAATGAAACAATTCATTTCAACAACAAAACAACTCACTTCAACACTTTTCACCCTCAAAAAAACTCTTTTTAAATTAAAAAACCCTTTCGGCACAAATCCATGGATCCCAGTAGAAAAGATTGATGCGTTGAAATTTACTAGAATTCCAAGTTGATTCTCAATGACCGGATCATGAGAACTCACTTGACACATAATTTATTAACATGGCCGCCCAGCGAAAGTGATGTTATTTATCGGTGGGTGGAGTGCGCACCTTAAGCCTACTTTAAGGTGAAACCAGTGACAAGTACATAAACGACCCAACTGACATTGAATTATTCGAATTTTTTTTTCTTTCCTTCTCCGACAAAATTTATCCCTTTTTGTACTTGCAATTTTTTTCTTTCTTTGTAGTTTTTATGATTTTTAAATCAGTGGAAAATAACTGACAAGTGACTATCACCAATTATGTCAAAATGGAACGGTTTCACTTGTCAAGAGAAGATTAAAAAGCACGCCAGGTGTAAATATAAAAATTAAGAAGAAGATTAGGGTGCAGTCTTTTAAAGCTTGGCTTGGGGCTTATAGTTGTGTTGACTCCGAGTTGACGGAGAGAAAAGTTTTTCGTGATGAAGATAAGGTGTTTATTAATCGACGGAGATGAGGGGTTTGGATTTTTATCGATGAAATATCGATTTTTTTTAAAATCGATGTTTGGTTTTGCGATATTTTTTATGAGTGGTTTCGATATTTTAGTCGATATTTTGGATTTTCGATGAAATATCGACTTTTTTAAAAATCGGTATTTGGTTTTTACGATATTTTGTGTGTTTTTCGATATTTTAGTCGATATTTTGGATTTTCGATATTTTATTCCGTGTTTCCAATTTTTTAGTCGATATTTTAGATTTTCGGTATCTTATTTCGTATTTTCAATTTTTTCGTCAAAGTTTTAGATTTTCGATATTTTTTAGCAACGTTCTATCGATATTTTAATTTTTCGATATTTGGGTTTGTTTTAGATATTTTGATATTTTTATGACACCATTATCGATATTTTATCGATATTTTTGATATTTGTATGAGACTCATTATTTTTTATTGAATTAATATCGATTTTTTAGTTGAAGTGTATCGATATTTTTATTTTTGTCGATTTTTTTAAATCTTCTGTTGGCTTTTAGATGTTTCAATGTACACACTTCATTTTAATCGATTTTATTCGATATTTTTGATATTTTAATCGATTTTAATATTTTTTCAACAAATTTTTATATTGATCAAAACCTGGTAAGTCGTAAATCTGTTGACGATCACGGTTGATTGTCTCCTGGAAGAGATGTTGAAGTTATTTCTCTTTCAACAAGTACACAACAACAACACGATAGAAAAAAATCCGAGCGATGGATGACTCGACTCGCGAGTCGATGAAGAGCACGGCCAAGTGCATACGTTACAATACATTACAAGCTTCATCTATCATCAACTCTCCACGCTTTTTCTTAGTAACTGACTTTATACGTCCGAAACATCGATAAAGTCCAGGAATACAAACATTAAAGTAAAACAAGCCATAACAATCATCGCTAACTTGCTGACAACAACGATATTCTAAGTTTCTAACAATATAAAGTTAAATAATACTAGATGATTACGGTACGTTTTGTAATAATCTTTATTACATTTTAATTATAATGATAATGATAATGGCTTTTTGAAAGTGTCATCAGTCAATCGATTTCTTAAACGTACATCGATTCCCTTTCGTCCACTAAAAAACCTATTGATGATGATAAGAGAAGTGACATTAGGCATCAGTACAAGCGATAGCGAGACGTGCTATTTTGGAAAATTCATAATGTCAGGGTAGAGGGAGCTTTTCAACTAACAACATTGCATTGCATCACTACTGTCGTGATAGCATTGCTATTGACAGCACCTCTAAAGCATAGCGATAGCATGCCAAAATGCAAGGCAGCAATGTTGATCAACATTGAGTAACAGCTGATGCTCAATATTGTGTGCAATAATGATGAGTGAGTTTAACAGTGAATACAACAATGATGATCAACAATGAGTAACAACTGATGCTTAATAATGAGTGCAATAATGATGAGTGAGTTTAACAGTGAATACAACAATGATGATCAATCAACAGTCATTGCAATAATGAATGAAACAATGATGATCAGCAGTGAATGCAACAATGATGACCAAAAGTGAGTGTAACAGTGGGTGCAACAATGATGATTAGCAGTTAATGCAACAATGATGTTCAACAGTGAATGCAACAATGGCAATCAACAATGAGTGGATCAGTAATGCTCAACAATGTGTAACAACTAAAAATGAGTGCATCAATAATGCTCAACAATGTGTAACAACTAAAAATGAGTGCATCAATAATGCTCACAGTGATGCTCAACAGAGACTGCAATGAGTGCAGTAATGATCAACATTAAGTGCCACGATTATAATCAACAGTGTAACAATATTAATCACCAATAAGTGTAAGTGCAATAATGTTAATCGACAATGAGTGTATGTGTAACAATGTTGATCAACAATGAGTGCATCAATACTGCTCAAAAATGAATAGTGATCAACAGTGAGTTGAGTGCATCATTAATGATGCATGCAACAAAGATGCTCAACAGTGAGTGTAACAATGTTGATCAACAAGGAGTGCAACAATACTGCTCAAAATGAATAGTGATCAACAGTGAGTATGTACATCATTAATGATGCATGCAACAAAGATGCTCAACAGTAAGTGTAACAATGTTCATCAACAATGAGTGCATCAATAATGCGTGCATCAATAATGCGACACTAATGATGCATGCAACAAACATGTTCAACAATAAGTATAACAATGATGATCAACAAAGCGTAACAACGGGAACGAAAATCCCGATAGTTCGTTCCGGTTCAATTTGTCTAATTGCGCAGGTCATTCAGTAAATTCACTCTGATTATACATGTAAATGGAAACAAGGAATGATGGTGGGCCACAAAACATGCCCGGGTTAGATGGATGTATGGCATCCCGAGTGAAATCGCATCATCAATCCCCGAGTGAAGGAAAGGGAGACGTGACAGAGATAAATTACCATAGCGCCATCTTACGAACGGTGGTTGTTTTTGGAAACTAACAAAAAAATTAGTACACACCCTGTTCCAACCCCCACCCCAAAAAAAAATATACACCAGCCCCAACATCAGTAATTTGTCTGTCAGCAATTGCGCATGCGTCAATCCAGTGCGTGGCAAAATAGGGCGAAAAAAAGCCGAAGAATAAAAATATATTTTGAAAGGAAAAAAAGACTAAGATGAGTACAATAGTCTTGAAAATAGCAAGTCACATGCGTCGTAACATCATGTAGGCCTTAAAAAAGAGGCTCCATACTGATTTACGGCCGAGTTTGCGGTATAACTGCAGCCGTATTTTAAACATACGCACTGCTGGTTGGCAAAAATAGTGCAAAGGTGCTGAAAAATGATGTTGTGTATGTCTTAACTCTTGTTGCATGGTGGCTTACAGCGGGGATGTTGAAGTGTGATGGGAGGGATCCGTGTGAGCAACAATCAGTAACAATTGATTGGGAATGATGAGATTGTGGGTGGAATTAGTTGTTAATAGTTCTTATCTTTATTGTTTTACATTTTTAATTTACTATTGTTTTATTGGTCGGAGTTGCTCTTGCCTTTGGCCCTGAGTAAATGGTTGCTTTCGCTTGCGCTTTGGCTATGCGGCTTTATTTCCTGATTCAAATTTTTTGATTTTTAAGCATGCACGCATGCGCACTTTCAAAAAAATATGGAGGTCTCCAGCACAGATCTAGTGTAAGCGCAAGCTTAAGCACCCATTTTCATCGGGTCTTAATCTAGGAGCAAAAGAGCGCTTATGCTTGCGCTTAAGCTAAAGCCAAAACCATTACATAGGTGCTGGGTGTTGGTGTTGGCTTCTTAATTATTAGACGGTTTTAGGTTGAAAACAAAATAGAACGTTTACTACTCACTACGTATACAAAGGTTACATGTTGTCAGTATGAAATTTAAAGTAGGAGTGAGGCGCTCCTTCACAGAAATTTATAATTTCCCACAATGCACTTCTCATTACCAAATATGGTATTAACAAATCATAGCCTCACCCTCCATCCCCCAATCATCAATAATTACTCTCATACACATCTTCCAACAATTATATCATTTCCAATCATTCGCAAGTTAAACATCATTTTATCCCAACACTGGGGACCTCCATTTTGTTTTTGAATAGTGTGCATGCATGCATATCTAGAAATCATAACAAGTTAGATCAGGAAATATGCCTCAAAACCAAGCGTGAAGCTCAAGCGCAATACACAAGCACAAGTGTAAGCACCCATATGTCCTGAGCCAAAGTGATTTGTACTTGTCTGTTATGGTTACAAATAGATAGAAATCATTTCTTAAGTTGTGTTTTATTTGGGATAGCCAACATCTGAGCATACTGGGTATGTTGAAGTGTGATGGAGGGATCCATATGAGTCGCGACTGGTCCCGATCGGTTCTAATTGGTTGGGGATGGGATGGATTGTGAGTGAAATTAATGGGGCTGTATTTGGAAATCCGACAAATCTGAAGAAAAGCCTTAAAATCTTTGTCCGTCATTGAAGAATCCCAGAACTTCTGGTCAATCCATAGAAACCGAACAGCATCTCGGTCTTGTTTGGCTAATGCAACTTGAAGAAACGCCTTGACAATGTCCGAAACAATCGGAACCAGGTATGATCGCCATCGCATAAGCAATGCTGCACATTCTGTGTTGAGCAATGGTCCAGTATGCAAACAATCGTTCAGCTAAACAGTCCCTTGTTGTTTTAATCATTTGTCAGGTCACGTATAATGGTATTGTTGCTAATTGTTGCCTCTCTTGAAATCAGTTTGAAGTTCACAGTTTTTCATTGTCGATTTGCTGGGTTCCGGTCGTTCTTTGTAGGTTTGTTTTATGATTTTTCGGTTTTTCCCTTTGCCTCTGGTGTCTTCTTTCCACTTGAAATTGACGGGTTGCCCCAAAACAATGGAGACATTTAACTGGGTATTTTGAATGTTTTGTGTTTATAAGAATTGTTAAATTTTGTCTGTGACAGGTTCCATTTAGCCAAAGTTGCTGCCGGAGACCTTAAGTACATACTGTATACTACCAGTCTACTACTTTATTTCATGTAGATTTGATTATTTTCCTGCTACTTATCACATAATTCCACAATGCGAATTAATTCATTTAAATAATTGACCGCTTCATACGTGGCCGCACGGTTGCAACTGTTTGTTTGGACACGAGCGCGGTAAATGGAGAGGTGAGTTGGCGATCAAAGTTCAGCCACGAAGTGACAGTCACATTTGGACACGACGACTGAGTTTGGGTTAAAAGGGTTAGCGCCAGACCTGTCAACAACACCCATCAAAGAGACCGCAGGTTCAATTCGAGGCAGACCCCAATATTCTTTTATGGCGGGTGCGGTCCTGAAGATGGCGCCAAAATTTAGGAGCAAAGGGGCGTCGAGCCAAGCACAGCTGTCACCTTTGCCTCCGTCCAGGTCTGTCATTTGGCTTCATAAAGAAGAAATAATCAAATACCATTGCTCACTAATCACTGCCATTTTGGCGTGGCCTTCTTTTTTCTCCAATTATCATTTTTTGGGCCTTAACCATTCCTCGCAACGTGCAATTGTGTCGTGCAAAAAAATGCGTTATTATTTTAAAGCAGGTTGCGAATAAATAAGACAAGACAGGTGCGTTTTTATTTTCAATTTCAATCCGCTGCACCTGGCTACGGTTTCGGTTCTGTAAACGATTTGTTTATCGTGACCGTAGACGATGATCGGTTTTCTTCGCACGTAAGATGGGGAAGGGGTGCGGGGTATTCTCCATGCCCTACATCCTTGAGGTTCCCACTATTAGTTGACGCCAAGAGGCTTCTTGGTGTTGGAAGTTAATGGGGCCTATTAGTTATCGTTTATCTTTTCTCGCTTCTTCGTTTTTCTTTTTCCATGTCTCCATTGTTGATTTAAATTCCTGCTTCGTAGTTTTCTTTTTAAAAATCTGTTTCACTCTAAGAAATGGAAATTCAGCTTTTGAAGCATAATCAAATTGAAGTTTAAGCACCAGCTATGTTACAAGAAATCTTAAGCAGCATTCAAAAACAATTCAAAAATATTTTTTAATTGTTTTTAACTACGGTATCTCTGCTACATTCAAGGATTCAAATGGGCTGAATTGTTGAATCAAAGTTAAAAATTGACATGAGCATAGTTAAAAGGATAATTTAGCATGCTTAAAATTAAACATTTTCTCTAATTGATTTGCAGGTATGGTCAAAATCAATTGTACCTAGTAATTCAAATGATCAAACCAATTGCAGATCAATTGGTATTGACGTTTGCAACTAGTTGGTATTGAATATTACAGCAACTCTGATATTGCCGAAACATCAATACGTGTTGATTTGCAGTTGGTTTGGTCAATTGAATTACTCCACGATTAAATTTGACCATACCTGCACATCATATTAGGCCGTACTTAAAAAACCTGTAATTTTATGTA
>JAQFZO010000427.1:0-25206 GCA_034695885.1 Geophilus flavus
CCTCGAGTGGAATTAACTAATCCTCGGATCAAATGTTTCTACATCCAAATTGGCCACTTAATCGCGTTACCAAATCATGGAATGCTGGGAGTAGTCGAAGGAAAGGGGGAGAAAGAGAGAGAGAGAGAGAAAAAAAGATTCAACAAATTGGGTACGATTTCTCTAACTTGATGTACGGGTTGCCAGGCAACGCAGGCCCGATGTATCAACACTTTGAGAGACGCAGCTGCAGCAAATCTGGTGACTTAGTGGCGTGGGCGGATGGGGTTAACTGATATTAATAAAAGCAAAGGATTGGCAAAGCGCTTGAATTATGCTCAACGTGTGCTGACTGCGCTTACCTTGCAATAAATTGACAGCTTGCGGCTGGCAAACGCAGGCGTCGAACGCCGCGTTCCACCGACGGTTCTCTCCCTTCCCTTCCCTTCACCTCGATCCGCTCGACCGGTTATCACGCTCGTAATTTACATGTGGATAAAAGATACACTCCACTTGCTCGCGGTCAACCAGACTTGCAGATTTCAGTCGCACACACACACCCCGTGTTCGATTTATCTGAATACCGACTCACTAATTTGCTTCCAGTCTCTTAAGGTAGATAATTGATGCAACGATGCTTGTGGGATGATGCCGACTACTAAATTCACACCCATTCCACCACCTGTGCAACTTTCCCGATGCTCCGTGTCCCATAGGCTTCTGCCTATCGATTTTTATGTAACGCGATGAACCGACCCGAACATCGGTGTCGTAAGCGTTACAGAATAGCGCTAACTGCATTACAGGTAATGCTGTTACTGTAAAAATGTCGGTACCACGTTTTTAAGGCCAAAAAGTAACGATAATGGACGCTTTTGCGTTACAAAGCTTTTCATTTGCAATTGACATTCCCATCATTGAAATTTAATGATTTATTAAATCATTTAATTGCAATGCAAAATCTATCCATCTCTTAATCTAATAAAAGTCCAATTTATTGATGTGAATGATTTATTACAATAAATTGGATTTGTATTGGTAGATTTTTTTTTTAAATTCCATGTTTGAATTTTTGCTCATTAAAAAAATTTGCCTAGTTACTGAAATGTTCGAACTTCGAAGTGTAATGACTACAACACTGACAATTTCCAGATATTTCGGAATTAATCATGACCTTAAAGAATGATCAGTATCAAATTTTTATAATTTTTTTTGTTTTCAGGTTTGATCAAATTTGAATTTTTCGTAAATGTTACGTCGAAGCACATCTGACGCTTCCAACAAAAACAGCCTAACATACCTCAGAAAACATGAATTTAGTAAAACAAGATTTTTCTTCTTTTTTTTAACCATTTTCTTTTTCCCAAAATCTCCAAAACAATAATCCAATACTTCACTGTATTTATATTGCAATGAATCGCAGCAAAAGCCCCAAGGCCAGGAAAAAGAAGGAAGAAGAAGGAATTTATCATAGTTATGGCCAAACAACCAACTCGTAATCAGTTACTGGAACACAACCATAAACAAAAGATAAAGATAAACAGATTAGGGCTATAAAAAATGAAGGGATTATTTAAAGGAAAAAAAAAAAGCATAAAACGTCAGTTAAATGCGCAACATCGAAATCAGTGACCAATTGGTCTTCGTATTATTGCGACTCTCCGCTTCATTGTAATTTATAGCTCTATTTTTCCTTCCATTTTATTCGGGGCGAATGTTTTTTAAGCGAAGAATGATGGCAGTCGGGGTTGATGGAAGATGAAGGGGGAAAAAAAATTATGCCCCAAAAAGAAGGGAGAAAAAAATCCGTTGCTAGAAAATGAAATGCCACAAATTATTTTTCTTCGCATTTTTCTCAACACCAACCCTGGGTTTGAAATGGGTGCAATCGTGTCACCACTTGCGAACTGTGGATTACGATACCAACCTGCACCCTCCAGCGCGATAATTCAAACGACTAATGAATAATTGATTGAGTGGCTGATCATAAATCAGGTGATCAAAGTGTCAACTCTGCCGATAAATCAACGCACCGACGAACACCAAGGTGGAAGGGAGGACATTGAAAAGACGCATCTCACGTCAACGAGGAAATTGGTTAAAGATCAACTTGCGAAGAAGGAAGAAATCAATCAGCCTAAGCTCCCGCGCCAATTTGCAATTATAAGAAAAGAAAACAATAAATTTTTAAAAAATCGTCTAACCTTGATGAGGACTTTTCTGGCAGCTTCGATACCGTAACATTCAGCCATTGAGTGTATGTCGTTGCAATGCAATCGTTTGAGATCCAGAATTTTGTCATATTCAAACATTGCCTGAAAGAAGAAGAAACAGTGAATACGTGTGTGCGATTGATTGTCACGAGTGAGATATTTCTTACATGAATATTAACTCCTTCCGTTTTGAGGATCTTTTCGGCCTTGACGCCGCTCTTCTCGTCGCCCTTGATGTCGCGAATAACTGCTCGATTGATGGAAGATATTTCATAAACGACAGCTTTTTTACTTTGATCTTGTATTAAGGACCTCATATCCACAGTAGTTTCGCCTAATTCAAACTGAAATTTTCGAGTTCAAACGTTAAAATAACAGTAAAACTTTTTGGAATTTTAGTCGATCGATACAAACCATTAATGATACTTCACACCATTGTGCCTTCTTAGAATCAAAATCGTACGAATAGACGATTTTTTGTAAATTCACTACTTTCTTAAAAATAAAGGGATTTATTATTACTCTCGTGTTTAATCGAACAAATAATGCAATAAAATATCTTACCTCGATTCTTGTCGCCTTCTTCTGAGCTATTACTTTATCTTTATGTCGCTTCAAATCTTCAGATTCCTCACTGTTGCTATTCCTTTCGTCCTGCGAGTCGTCAACTTTGTCTTCCTCCTCTTCATCCATTTTATGTTTTTCCTCTTCTTCCTGAACTTCTTCTTCGTCATCGTAAGCACCTTCATCACCGCGATCTTTTTTCTTTCGTGCCGCTGCCGAGTCTTCGTCCATTTCATCATTACTATCATCGTCTGCCTTATTATCATTTACCTCGGCAGCAGTGTCGTCTTCCATTACATCACTTTTTGTTGATTTCTTACTCGAAAGTTTCCTTTTAAAAAAAAAGTTATCGAGTTGGTGTTTAAGTTACTGAAATTAATACTCACTCTGTTTTTTTTTACTGTGTCCACTCTCTTCTTCAAAGCTATAAGTAATTGTTTGAAGAATTCCTCCTCCATAAATTCCAGTATTTTAGCAGGTGTTGTGTAATGTGCATGGCGATAGTCCTTGTGTCGAAGAAATTTAAAACGTAGTGTACACAACCTGCATCGCCTGCAGAAAGAAAATTTGAAATTAAATTGTGGGCATTTAAGAAAGCTAAAATTCAATACTTGTCGTAATCGATATGCAGGTTATCAGTTATGATTACATCGTCGATCAACTGATCCAGCGTCACACGACCGAACTTCAATATCATTTCTTCCGCTTTGTCAACAGCAGACTTTAAAAATGGGATTTCCATACTGGGTGTTGCGATTTTCTTGCTCGCAGTCCTCAGGATTTCTGTTAATCTAGGAATTCCAAGTGTTACGTTCATGTCACCACGACCAGCAAAATGAAAAGTGTTGAGCGTCATCTGAGTAGAGGGTTCCCCAAGAGACTACAAAAAAATTAATAAACGATAAACAAACAGTTGGAATATTTTTTTTACATTAATTGCGTACTTGAGCAGTGAGACATCCAACGGCTTCTCCGGGTTCGCACACAGAACGCATAGTTTTTAACCTCATCATGTCTTTAAAACGTTCGGACGTGACTTTGAAGCTGTCAAATTGGTTTTTCGGGTTCTTCGAAATATAGTCATCAATTGATGATTCCAGTCGTTCGGGTAAAGCTCCGAAGTGAACACTGGGACTAAATTTCGTAACTACTGGTTCTGGACATCTGGCAGCTTTTTTTACAAATCTGGAAAATTAAAGAATCGTTTAGAAAATTCTAAATTAATTTATGCATGTTTTAATTTTAACTTACTTCCGTTTTTTGTCTTCGTCTAAGTTTTGCCACATTTCTACTAATTGCTCTTTATTATCGGCTTTGTTTTTTCTACTAAAAAGTAGAAAAGGTGAAGACCGTATTTTTGATTCATCCCCATGCTGCTTCTTTTTCCATTTTTTAATCTGAAATTTATAAAAATTGGTTAATTCAGTATAATTGAGGAATTAATAGTTTTAACTTACTGATTTCGAAATTGATGAAATTTCCTTCTCGTTGCTAACACTTTTAAGTCGTTTTATGTCTTTTTCATCATGAATGGCATCCAAATTTTGTACCAAAAACGGTACTTGCTTTCCATTCGTGTATGTTGATTTCTGAATGTCCAACCCATCCTCGCCATACAAAAACTGTAAAATAATTTTCATAATTTTAGCCCCTTCACAAATTAAACTTAGGTCTAAACTGTGTTTAAGTATAGAAGATCCTCTATACTTAAACTCGGTTTAAACTTAATTATCGTTGGTGCAACCCGGCTTTAGTAATGTAAAACTGTACCTGAATCACACTTCCATCGCTGTCTCTCACTGTCGAATCGTAGGTAACCTTTAACGATTCCAAATGTTTAACGAGACATCTTTGTAAGTAACCACTTTTACTTGTTTTTACAGCAGTATCAATCAAACCCTGAAATTGCACACAATAAAACAATAAACATACTCTTAACAGTTAACACTAATATTTAAAACTTACTTCTCGACCAGCCATACAATGAAAAAAAAATTCTCGGGGTTCAATTCCCGTAGCAAAACGACTAGCTACAAATCCACGAGCTCGCGGTGAAACGTCATAAGGTCTGAAAGATGGCAAAGACCGACCGCTTGGTGCGAGAGGTGGCCTTCGTCCTTCGAGATCGACTTGGCCTAACGAACATGAAATTTGCATGGAGTTTACCTTCGTGCCTTTGGCTCCTGATAAAATCATGAGCTGCAAATTGTTCTCGGGAAATTTCTTTAATAATCCATTTGGAATGACAATTCTACAAATGAAAAAAAATTTATAAATGCTAATTTTGGGTTTAAAAGTTAATAATTAGTAGATTACTCGCTGATATCATTGGCTATCTTATCAGTTTTAGACTTCATCTCCATGTCGAGCGCCTTCATAGACAAACCACCCTCTTCAAAATGGGCAGCTTGCATTTTCTCCCTGATCATGTCTACATCTTCTGGATCTTTGACTAAGAGTGCAGCTGCAGCCTCGTTGTAACCGATGTTTTTAGATTCAGCGATCAACCGCACCCGTTTTTTGTCAGCCTTAAAATTAAGAAAATATAAGTAAGTTCATCGTATAAAGAAGTAACATAGAAATTATCATACTTCACTATCGCTTGCAACGTCCATCGATCCCAATGTAAAACCAGTGATTTGCATGAATGAAGTAAACAGTCGCCCCAGTGATGATAAAAATTCACTAGAAACAACTCCACCATACAACTGCAAGTAAATTCGAATGTTAAAATAATAGTTTCATTAACTGAAGAATTGAAATCAATCAATCATTCTTTCATACATACATCATACAATGAGTGAACTAGACCATAAGGGGTTGGACCGTAATGTGCTTTATCCAAAACTCCACACAACAGTTCACCATTGCGAATGATAATTTCACGCTCGCTCATGTCCGGATCTTTTATTGGACCACCCACACTCCAGGGTCTTGGTGAACATTTTTCCCAGCTCTAAAATTCAATCAAGTATGTAAATGATAAATATTCATACAAAAAAAATTATTTGTATGCAAACCTTCAATTCAATTTTAGACTTTCCTTCGAGTCGTACTGATGGTTTCCCAGCCGGTGTTAAGTTGATTATTATCGTGGAAATAATTTGCTTTCCAGACCACAATTGACACGGTTTCATTATAGCGGGTGGAAGTAGTTTGATTCGTCCAGGAAAGAATGGAAGGGCTTTGAATACGTGTTGTAAGTATTCACCTCTGTAAAAGACAGCAAAGAAAAAAATTAAAACAAATTAACAAATTAAATTAGCAAAAGCAATGTAAAAGTAATTAGTTACCGTTCAAAAAAATTCCCACGCATAGTCATAAGCACACCAGAAATCATATGATCCTGAATTAGACCGCCGAGTGGAGTGCCATCCTTAGGCACAAGATATTGGTTGCTTACATTCGCTGCAAATTTGAAAATAAAATAAAAATAAGTTTTAAAAAAAAATTGGAATTTAATCGTTGATCTCAATTAATTACCTATTATTTTGGCTTCTGCTCGCGCAAGTTCACTTTGCGGTAAATGGATGTTCATTTCGTCACCATCAAAATCAGCGTTGTAAGTTTTACAGTTGGAATAATGCAAACGTATTGTTTTTTCGCCCTTCAAAACCCTTACTTTGTGTGCCATAATACTGGGTTTGTGTAACGTAGGTTGTCGATTAACCAGTACCATATCTCCATTAATTACGTGTCGGTGCACTATTTTGGGTCCCTCAAACTCTTTGTTGAGGCCAGGTGTGAGCAACTGTTTAGCAACCGCTTCTCTTTTCAACTGACTTGGTGCCAACCGAATTCGACTCCCATCTGGATTTTCTATCAGGTTTGCCCTAATCATTTCAACATGTCAAGGTGAGTAAAGTTTTATGTATTTTGAAATTTTGACTTTATTATTTACCCTGGATAAACATCGGGACCATTGATAACAGCTTGGCGCAACTCGTTTACGTTCCACGGAGTTACAGGTTGAGGATAGAATAACCTCTTAGCAATAACTTCAGGAATACCTACTTCCTCGACACTTATGTTAGGGTCAGGTGAGATAACCGAACGAGCAGCATAATTGACACGTTTCCCCATCATATGTTGTCGGAATAAACCTGCTTTTTTCTCTAGAATCTAAACGAAAAAAAAAATGTTAAATTTTTATTAGATCACTGTGAAAATTATTCTTCACAACTGTAATTCTGTACCTGTTTCACTCCATGCACTTGTTTGTCCATAGTCGCAACTTTGGTAATATCGTTGTCGAGAATAGCGTTTACTCGACCCTGTAGAGAACGCCAAGCTGAATTTAATTTTTCAGACTGGGTATTTCCGTAAACTTTTAACATTGATCTCTGAGATAATTAAATTAAAAAGGTTAGATTAGTAAAAGTTTTTTCAACAAGTTTGCTCTAAACAGTATACCTTTACATCATCGTTCATAATTAACTCATCCCCTGCTTTTATTTCGCCTAAAATATGCCGAATAACTATGCTAAATTGAATGACTCGTGTTAAATTTAAATTTAGCGGGTTTTCGTAAGTTTGATCTTTAAGTACATTCATCTGTAAGTGTATAATGTTGTATTATTGTAAATATGTATTTATTTATTTATTTTTTGCAAATATTTCTACTTACAGGCCGAAATCTAGGGGGTGGAACCGGAATCACGTTCAGCAGAAAAACCTTAAGAGGCGATTTACATTTTAAAACTGGAAACATACATTTCAAAAACTCGCTCTCGTTTTCCCAAAGTTCTTCCAAATGTTTCTTAACTTCTGTAGGAGTCAGGGTAGTTTGTCCTGCCATTATGGTTTTTGGTTCGTCATTTTCTTCTTCGTCAACCTCCATGTTCTCAATGACACCATCGTCTGCCTTTTTACTGAATTAGTAACATCATTTATTAATAATAAATCTTTAGAAAACTAAAGAATCGGAGCGAATGTGAAGTTTACCTTTTCTTAGCACTTTTATTTTTCTGCATATTTTCCGCGAATTTTTTGCTTTTTAGTTTAGAAATTATAAATTCGCCGTTGTGTCGCCGGATCGGGTGCTTTTTGACTTCGCAATGGGGGCATATTGGCTCTTGTTGTGTACGTAAATGGTTTGATACGAAATCTTTAATTAATTTGTCTCTATATGTGTTAACATTTTTTACTTGAAATTCATCAATTTCATTTGCATCTATAAAATAATAATTCAAAAGATTACGGTAGGTAAATGAAATTTTTGCTACTAACTACGATAATTTAATTTACCTTTAATCACATCTTGTACTTTTTCTTGCAAAATTTCTTCAAGATCAGCTATAGCATGTTCTGAATCTTTAATCTCTTTACCGCCAATGTCATGTTCTGAATCTTCAATATTTTTACCGCCACTGTCATGTTCTGAATCTTTAATCTTTTTACCGCCAATGTAGACCATTAGGTCTTGGGCAACGTCTATTCTTCCATATTCTAAAACCTTCATTTGAGCTATTAATACTGAACAACTCGATTTCTCAGCCAATACTCGGTGACAGATAAGACAGGAACGTTTGAGCAGCTGAAATAATTTCAAGTCAATTAATATAACTCTTTACCATCATGAAAACATTTGTAATTACTTTATAAAGAGTATCCGCGTATAATGAATTGAAAACTGGTACTGGTAATGTTATATGCCCAAAGTGGCCATTGCAACGTACGTTGTCGCCTCCACAGGTACTGCATACATCTCTTGAACCAAAGGCTATCAGAAAAAAAAATATTTATTTATTTACGTGTGATTTCAAAAGTGTTGACTGATTAATGTTTACCCTTAGCTGAGATGCCCAATGCACGATCATAAACTCCTCCGGGTTGTGGATGCCCTAAATCGCTTAACGATTTCGGTGAAGTTATTTCCAAAACACTGTATTCAAGTATTTCGTCATCTGTGAGAGCACTGAAACCAACAGAAGTCGGTTCACAGCTCTGATTTCTAAACATTTTTCAGTATTTTTCTCGATAGGTGATACACGTGGTTACATTTACAAAATGTCAAGCAGGGTAGCAGGCGCCTCACACGCACCTAGTGCTGAAAGTGAGAGTTAAACAAATTCTAATTCTAACGATTTCCACTAGAGGGCGACAAAAAATAGAAAAATATCGAAATTATCCGAGTGTTTTGTTTTTCTTGAAGTTTGTGCAAGGTCAATTGACCTTGAAAGTTAGAATTGGTTAATTTTTTTGCCCTTTATCTTGTAAAACGTTGTTTCATATTTGTTATTGACTAGAACTATAAATTAAACATCACATTTATATTATTTCTTGTTAGAATCTTTTATTGGTTTTCTCTTTCTTTCTTTGTAGTTAAGTTAAACATTGAGCAAAGTGTTTTGATTTGGTTTAGATAAATAAGAAAATGATATGGCGCTTAATGATGGTGGTTTTGGTTGATAACCATAAGTAAAAGTTGCTAGAACAACAAGACTAGCACCTAGTAAAAAATACCTGCGGAAGAAAAAAATATTTTAAAACACTCGATAAAAATCCATGACTAAATTTTTTTTTTTAAAGTACGTACCTAGATGGTATAAGATCATTTAATAAATAGTATGAAAAAATCGTTGATAAAATGATTGAGATTGACACAGCAAAACTTTTAAGAATGTTGTCCGCGTATTTGATTACGATAGCTACAACAAGTCCACCAAACGCCTGTAAAAGCAAGAAATGCATCATTAAATTATATTTCATTCAAAAAACTTTTAATTTATACCTGTAGTGTTATTATTATCCACGTAATTCTGTCATACCCTTGGAAGAAACCTAATTTATTAATATTTTGACTATCGTAGACAAACACACTTAAGAAACCAAAAATAGTTCCGTAAAATCCTAAAATAAAAGCAAAGAGTGTTACAAAACAGCTAAAAGCAATTTATTTCCTTTGATTGTAATTTATTTTAACCTAATTGAATATTTCTAATCCATAGAGACTGCGATGATCCTTTAAGTAACTTTTCAAAGTAAATTCCAGCAAAACCACTGGATAGACAAGCGCATATGATGGCAAAAATTCCAACACTTCGAACGGAAAAATCATTATTTGTACTAGAATTATTGGACTGGGGTAACTGCAAATTAGAACGAAACATTTGTTAACATTTTTCAAAATTAGAAAATAAAATAGTAAATACTCACTTGAATTAAAGCGACACCTAGCATTAATAAAACTAAGGAAATCCATCGTATCACACTCAATCTTTTTCCTAGTAACACGACCGCAAAAATTGCAGTTGTAAGAATTTTAAGTTGATAAGTTATCTGTAATTTGAAAAAGAAAATAAATAAGTAAAAAAATTAATTAAAAATAGAGCGATAAGAATTTACTTGGTATGTCGCTGCATCTAGATTTGTTAGCGCTATATACAATAAATTATTTTGAAGAACATATAATACAGCTGGTATCATAAGGCGATAACTGTCCGAAAAGATTTTCGACGAGTTTATAATTTTACCTATTTTAAAAAAATAATTAAAAAAAATATGAATGTTTTATTTTTTTAGGAAATCCAGTTATAATAATTAAATTAATGATATACCATTTTGCAAAGTTAAAATGAATAGACTAGCAATCACTTTTATGACTTCGGATAAAACCACGACTGTTGATGGTAAATATTTAGTTCCTGTTACTGTCCTTGAATACCGGATTGTCAACACATGGGCTGAAGTTTGCAGAATCAAAATTCCCAAACTCACATACTTCAAAGATACCATCTGGAAACTATAATTGTCATTAAGATTTTACCCGTCCATTTTCAATTCTCACCTAATATACCTCATTGGTTAATCCATCATTAATTAGATTGAATCATTGCCATGAAATCGTGATGTATTTCCACGATCCATCGGCATTAACCCGCCTATTCCGCCCATGCCAATCCAATCACATCACATTTTATTGAAACCCAATCTTTTTTTTTATATTTTTTTATCACGTTGTTTTTTATGTTCTTTAACTGATTTTATTTTCATTTATCAATGTAAATTTCGTATATTTTATTTCATGTGTATATAAATAGAATTTATTCCTTAAATTCAAATTATTCCTTATCGTCTGATCTCAACTTTCACGTTTTCACGTGCGCTTAGTGAAGCATGCGGGCAAAGAACAAGATCAAGGTTGTTTTTATTTGAAGCCTGCACAATAACAAGGTGGATAGAAAGTTATTGTAACGGGAAATCCTCCTTGCATTATGTAAAACAGCTCGATTTCTTTGCCCTAAATCCTGTGTGGGCCAAGCAATCTGTTTCTCCTTTTATGGGTGCGCGCTAAAAACTCTAGGAGGCTGTGACGTAATCGTTCCCACTGGCCAATGTCGTCGTTTCGTGTGTGGGTTTCAAGCTTTCCGGATATTGATGTCTGCACAATTCAAACATTCGAGACAGCTGTTTTAACAGTTGTTACAAACATTGTAAGTATGATATTTATTTATAGTTTACCAGAATACAACATAACACAAAGTTTGGGGAGGTCAAAATAGTTTCGAGGCAAATTTGTGAGTAAATACCGCAACGATGTGCTTTTGGGGTTTCTAGAAACTTAAATTAAAAGGCGAGGCGTAAAGGGCGTTGGAGGACGAGCAAGAAGAGTGTAAGACAGCGACCGAGTTCTATCTTTTGTTTTTACTTTTATTTTAGAGAACTTGGAATTAAACGACAATCAATTTGACATCAACCATGCCTGTGTTTCACACCAAAACGATCGAAGGGATTTTGGAACCGGTTGCCCAGCAGGTAAATTCGCTTTTTAATTTTATACGTTAAATGGGAAAAATTTGACGTTTGTTTATTTTAGATAAAACATAATTTTCTTGATTTTCTGGTCGATATATATGTTAAATTTAGATTTATACCTTTCATTAAAAATGCATTAAATAATATATTTTATAATGTGCATAAAATGAGTTGAGGAATTTTATTAAATATTTTGTTTTTGATTTTATTTTTTTATGGTTGGTTAATTATTTTTTTTTTTTAAAAATCCTTCTGGAATGTCAAAAGTATTTTGCACAAAAAAATAGGTGTGAAAACTGCAGAAAAACAGGAAACAAGTTTTGCAGCTTCTAAGAATAATGAAAAACTTGTGCTATTTCTGACAAGTGTATGGTGTTAACTCCCTGTTTTGAACCCAGATTAAATTTCAGTATAAAGACAAAAATTGATAACAAAATAAAACTACCATTTTTAATTTTTTATGCATATATTCAAAATTTAAAAAAAAAAATTAACAAGCCAAGGTTTGAGTAGGCAAGCCACACCTCTTTTCATTCCACTTGAACATTCAACCCTAGTTAACATTCCATTCATTTTTCACTTCAATTTGGAAAATTAAAATTTAAAATAAATTCCCATATGGTTTTTTTTTTAAATTTTTTCACATATTTTTTCCTAATGATTTTTTTTCCTTATCTGAGGAATCATTTATGTGATTCAGTCACAGATGTGACCCATTTTTTATGCCAAAAACCACTTGAACTTTAAAAAGCAGACCCAGTTAAATTGACATACTTGTTATATTTAAAACAAATTTTCCAGTTAAAAACGAGAAAGCGAATTTTTTGGATGATGTAATTCTTTTTGACCTTTATAAATAAATGAATGATTCACTAAACATCCTATTAACTTAAATTTTTTTGTGTATCAAATGAGTACATCAAACCCATCAAATTAATTGCTCATGAAAACAAAAAAAAAATTTCATGAGTTTTCTAATTATGACAATAAACGTTTGTGACAAACCAAGTTGACAACTTTATTTCTTAATTTAAAAAAACATTTTTTTTTAATTTTTAGGTTGAAAGACTTGTTATATTACACGAAGAAGCCGAAGATGGAAACGCAATGCCAGATCTCGAAAGGCCGGTTCAAGCCGTCAGTAAGGCGGTGGCCAATTTAATCAAAGTAAGAAAAAAAATCTAATTTGGAATTAATTAAAAATATAATTAAATAAAATTATTTCATTAGGTTGGAAGAGAAACAATCAGCAGCAGCGACGATGCCATCCTCAAACAAGACATGCCGGCGGCTCTTCATCGTGTCGAAAGTGCGTCAAAATTATTGGAAGAAGCTTCGTCCATGTTAAAGGCGGATCCATATTCTGGACCAGCACGAAAAAAATTAATCGAGGGAGCTAGAGGTTGTTTTTGTTTGTACAATTAAAATTTATGCATTTATCTAAACATCCGAATTTTAAAATTCACAGGAATTCTTCAAGGAACATCGGCGTTGTTGTTATGTTTCGACGAATCGGAAGTGCGAAAGATTATCAGAGAGTGTAAAAAGGTCCTTGATTATTTAGCTGTTGCGGAAGTTATCGAAACTATGGAAGACTTGGTTCAATTTGTAAAGGTATAAAAACAGAATTTAATAATAATTCCAGTCGAATTTGTTTTAGATTAAAGTGTTGAATTATATGACAGGATTTAAGCCCTTGTTTAACTAAAGTGTCACGCGATGTTGATGCGCGCGAGAAAGAATTGACTCATCAAGTTCATCGAGAAATCCTCGTGCGATGCCTGGAACAAGTCAAAACATTGGCACCCATCCTAATCTGCAGTATGAAGATATTTATACAAATCATTGTCAAAGGTTATTAAAAATTTACATTTATGAGAACTTTATCGATTGCTAATTTAAATTGATGTTTTTACAGGAGGAAAAGGTGAAGCCGAAGCCGCCGCTAATAGAAATTATTTGGAGCAAAGAATGACGGACGAGATCAACGAAATCGTGCGTGTCCTCCAACTGACCACCTACGACGAGGACGAGTGGGACGCTGATAATCTGACAGTGATGAAGAAAAGCCAGGTATCGCATTGAGTTTCTCAAGCGGCTCTCTTGTGTAAATATAGTTTACGAGACGAGCGTGTATTTTCAGAATGCCATCAGCGGTAAAATGCAGTCAGCCATGGATTGGTTGGGAGACCCATTGGCCTTGAAAGGCGGTGTCGGTACGTCTGAAAATAGATGAGTCTGTATTTAACGTGTGGCGTAATGTACGAATGAAATATTATAGGTGAAAAATCTCTCCGTCAAACTTTGGAGTACGCCACGCGTGTCGCCGAACGAAGTTTGCCAAATGACAGCAGCGCGATCAGAAAATTATGCGGCGATATATCCTCCATGACCGATGCCTTGTGTGAACTTCGTCAAGATGGGAAGGTGAAAAATTTCAAAAAGAAGCGAAAAAAAAAAATTCCGTTCTAAAAATTAAAATTTTTATTTTTTTGGGGTTCAGGGTGCTTCTCCTCAGGCTCAATCGCTGGCGAAGGGCATCCAACAAAAACTTCACGAATTGAATGCACTCGTGTCTCGAGCAGTGACAAATGTTGAGAAAAGCGGAATTCAGCAGCCCGCACACACCGTGTCTGGACGCGTAGAACAAGCACAGAGATGGCTGCTAAATCCCACACTCGACGACAAAGGATTGGGCGCACAAGCAGTTCAATTGGTAGTCGAAGAAGGAAGAAAAGTTGCGGAAGGGTTGCAGGGTATTCAGAAAAAGGAGATAATTCAATTATGTAACGAAGTTGATTCACTCGGCCGACAGTTGTCTGATATGGTTCGCCAGGGGCAAGTGAGTGTGCTATTTATAAAAATATATTTCTATTTATCTATATTTTTACAATTGTGTAAGATTTTCGTTTGTTCCTTAATAGGGAAATTCGCCACAAGCCAAGGCGGTGGCTCGACTTTTATCATCAAAATTGCACGAATTGAAACATCGAATTCAATCTGCGTTGGTAAACCGTGTCGTTGAAGATTTCATCGATATCACCACGCCATTGAAACAATTCACGGATGCTGTGTTAGCACCTGAAGGAACTCCGAATCGAGAAGTCACTTTTAATGATAAGGGAAGAGCTTTGCAAGAGTTTTCGACCAGAGCGTCTAAAACCGCCCGAATGGTTGCCGCTGGCGGTTGTAATAACAAGAAATTGGCAGAAGCATTGCTGTCGTCGGCTTCGCAGGTTGAAAGCCTCACACCGCAATTGATTAATGCAGGATTGATTCGCATGAGTTACCCAGAAAATAAGGTTTTATATTGACAAGTTTGATTCAAAGTCGAAAAATTTTTTATAAATAATTTTTTTCTTTGAAGGCCGCCGACGAGCATTTCGAGAATTTGCGTAAGCAGTACGCAGAAAGCATTCATAAAATGCGCAATTTGGCGGACGAAGCCACGGATACGGTCAACTTCATCAAATCGTCCGAGGATGGGATTCGTCGTCACACCAATTTGTGCGAAGATGCGATTGCATCGAAAGTACCGCAGAAAATGGTGGACAATACATCTAGCATCGCACGTTTGGCTAATCGTGTGCTCATGGTTGCCAAACAAGAATCGGATAATTCTGAAGACCCGTATTTTATCGATCGAGTAAATAATGCTTCTGATCAATTGCAAGGATGTAAGTATAATATCTCACTATCAAAAATCTAACTATACATTAAGTAAACGAAAAAAAATGATTTACATGCATCCTAGTACTGAGAGGTATGAATTGCCATTGCTTGTGTATTGTATTTGATGATATACGTGTCTATAAAAACGACTCATTGACGAATGGTAAATTTAGGTGTGACGCCAATGGTGCAAGATGCAAAATCGGTTGCATTGAACATCAACGATACAAGTGCCATCTCGCGGTGGAGAGATTCGAATCGTTCAGTAAGAAAAATTGACAATGATGAAATTTTTATCAATGTTTTAATTTTGTTTTTCTTGAAATTACCAGTTGATTAACGCAGTTGGAGAAGTGCGTCAAGCAGTAACGCCTGAAGAATTGCCACCACCGCCTGACTTTGACAGATTGAATATTTCAGGTAAGGTAATCCATTCGAATGCTGCTGAGCAAATCGATGCGGATAATTAGCGAGCATTTAATCTAGATATTCACAATACATTAATTTCGATCTTTACAAACGATCATAGAATTTAACACAGATACCTGACACATTACATTAGTACATTTAGTACAAAATGCAGTAAGTAATAATTTTTTCGTGGAGGTTTAAAAAATTCACAACAAACTATGTACCGTAATAATTTAAACACACATTTAAATGTCTAATGATTTATTGAAATTTCACAGCTCTAAAAAGTGGTATAATTACCTAATTATCCACATACAGTGCAATCATCATTTCTTTCCATAAGCTTGAATGAATGATTTTTATAATTCTTTTTTTTATCTTTTTTCCTTTTATTTTCTTTTTTATTACCTTATTCCTTTTTTCTTGTTTTTTTTTGCTATAATAATTTTTGTATTTTCAATTTGGCTCTTAATCATCAATGCTTACAGCCAAACGCGAGCCACCTCTGCCACCCCCTCCTCCTAAGCAACAAGACATTGATTTATCCGAGTTGCTTAACGTGGACTTTGGCGAGTTATTTAATCAGAATCAAGCCCAACGCTCTTCCCCATCCCAATATCAAGGCATTCAGCTGCCTGTAAGAGGTAGATAATAAATTTTATGGAAAAAATAAATTATTGCAAGCTTTATAGCAATGGCATGGCACTATGATTGCAAGCAACTTTCGATTATCGTTAATTAATTTCGTTGCACGGTAATTGTGTACGTACACAAGTATTTATTTATTACCCGCATGAAATGGCAAATACCTGCACTTACAGTATTTATATTTTAATGTATTTTTTATTATTTTAGTCAATTTTGTATTTTTTTTTAGTCGTAAGGCATGTGGTGTATTAGTCAGAAGTATCAGTATATTGTGTATCATTGTATGTCTACATTTCTCATCTATGTGTTTGATATCGATACTTTTATTTAAAAAAGTTTTAATGTAATTCAATATCACATTTACCATAGATGTGATACGTCCCCATTCTGCCACTGAAGGATACTTACCCAAAGAACCAAATCCAGAAGGTATTAAATTCGTTTTGGTGGTTTTTTTTTTAAATGAATGTTGTGATAATCACTTTGTTTATTTATGAATTTTTCTCATTCGTTTTTGATGTCGAGATAATGAGATTTGAAATATTTCAGCTTTAATGGTTGAAATTAAGAGACCCGCTTCGGCAGAACCTAAACCAAAGCCAACAGAAGGTATATACAACTATACAAGCACATCACAATTTAACTGCTTTCACTATATTTTTCAAATTTAAAATGAAAAAAAATATCTTTCTTAGAATTTAGATGTTTTTAGTTTTTGTGCTATAGTAACTCATCTGTTGTATGTGAATGTTTGATCGCAGAATTCGCTAGGATTAGCAGAAATGGCGGCTTAGTTATAGTGCATAATTCACAACCATCTTTGGCCACAAAGACAGGTGAAATTTCTACAATATTCCTTATGTAGTTTCTCTCAAATTATTGATTGGGGTAAAAAATCTTCTAATAGAATTCTGGCATACTAATCATTTCTTCGTAGTATGGAATTACAGTACATGCCATACTGGTTATTTTGCTTTAAAGCAATTTTTAATGCTTTCGGAAGGTCTTCATCTGTGAAATTAGATAAAAAGTAGTTAAAAATTTATTAACAACTTTTATACACTTCTGAACATAAAAAAGACACTTAATTCAAGCATATGATGTATAGTTCAATGTGTCGTATGTTGGTCTTGTGAGTTTTGGTGGTTAGAAAACAAGTTGCAGCACAAACTCGTTATGGTAACTCACCAGGAGGTGGGTAAAATATAGAAACAATTTTTTTTCGTAACGGGAAATGAGTGCAGCACTTCTTATATAAATTACCAATTACAGAGGTGTTGAGAAGTTCATATTTCATAAGATTTAACGCTAAAAGCAGGCGTTAATCCGTGACTCATTAAAGTGCCTCGTTTAATTACCGTTCCAATTTGTGTTCTTAATTTATAAACAGTTGGCAAACTTCATAAGAAGTATTTTTGTATCACACAAATACAAATTTCTCATAGTAGGGCAGTCAGATTATTGCATAGGCCTTCTGTATGTCTGTATACTCTGTAGAGTATTGTACTGCAAATGTCCATTGCCATTGATGTCCTTGTTCTATTAGAGGATTAACTACATAAAAAACAAACAATTTAGTATTATAACTTACAAGAAAAAGAAAAATATATAAAACTTTGTCTACAGAGTCCCATGGTCCTCCGGCTTCAGCTCAGTATCACTACTTTACGGACAAAGGTAGTTACGACTCGTTGTCAGAGGTGGCTGCAAATTGATAGTGTGATTTCATTTGAAATATTTCTTTCCCTTTTTTATTCTGCGGTGTTCGCGCAGTGGGGCCGAGCGTGAAGCAGCAGCCATCTCCCGGCCACTCACCGGCTCCCTCGCCGCTGCCTCCACCTTCTCTATCGTTCAGATCCACATCCCCTTTACCCAAATGGGCTAAAGGTATGAGGGGGCCTGACCCATTTTTGCATGACTTTAAGAAGAATTGGGTACGTCTGCACACACATTACTAAGTTGTGTGGACGTTTCTTATATATATTTATATATAATTGCTTGTATTCGATGGGTAAATAATGTTGGTAAATTTAATTCGACTTAATGTGCCCAGGAGACCCAGCTGATATGATCTATCATCTTACATCTGATGATGAATTGAGCCCTAGATATCAATCTTCACCCTTGACCATTGATGAATTGTATCATCAAAGAGGTAAATCATTCCCCTTTATCTACAAGTCTTCTATTTTTTCTCTCGTTTTTATATTTTCGTCCTTTCTTCTTACAACTTTTTATGTAAATTTTTGTTGTTTTTTTGTTTTATCTGAGCATGACACTCGATTTCCGACACTTTTTCTGTTTTTTTGACACACAAAATGTTTTTAAAAATCTATTTTTCAACTTTATTTCATAGTTTTTCTTGTATACGTGTTGTGACAGTTTTTTTGATGTTTCTTAATGTAAAAATCGACAAATTTTATTTTTAAAATATTTTTTTTTGTTACGAATTGCATGAAATTCCTCCACTTAGTTTTTACTGCACGTGAATTTTGCATGCTCCAATCCGCTTTTTTTTTTCTAAGGAAAAAAAATCGTATTAAAAAGCACGTCAACATGTTTTTTTTTACACATTTATCAATTAACATTCAGCAATTTATTTGTTTGTATTCTAATATTTTTAAAACTTACTTATGGAATAAAGAACACGCACCCCCGAGACCACCACTTCCCCTAGGTGAACATCCACCACCTCGTCCACCACCGCCAGAAACCGACGATGAGGACGAGATACATTTCCCAGTGCCTCAAGCTAATCAACCAATAATGGTAATTGCTAGTCATTAAAATTTTGAAGTTACAAGTTAAATGTAAAAAAAAAAACGTGTGTATTTCCAGATGGCTGCCCATGGACTTCACCAAGAGGTCCGTCAATGGTCAAGTAAAGATAATGATATTGTAGCAGCAGCTAAGAAAATGGCTGTACTTATGTTCAGATTGAGCCAACTTGTTAGGTGTGTTTTTCATACGTTTCATTTCTGATGATGATGTTACAGATTGAACCTCGATATAGTGAATTCGATGGGACTAATCAAATGTGTTCTTTACATCGAGAGTCACAGGGTGTCCAGAAAGAGTCTATCGCCAAGCCATTAGAAAGCATCAGAGATAGAACAGGCCTTCTGAGCACCCTGTATTGAACTCATCAAAATTAACAGCGCTGTAATTATAGAAACAGAAATTAATCATTCATAATTTCCTATTTAAGCATAATCTTTAATTTTTTTTTAAAACAAATTCTGTAGTAAATCGGTGCCATCTTGGGTTTCTTTAATGGACGATTCCCCTCCCCTCCAAGCTTAAAAATCGCAAAATCTTCAAAAAATTGTTCTAAATAATTACAAACTCATTCAAAATCCTCAAAAAATTGTTCTAAATCATTACAAACTCATTCAAAATCTTTAAAAAATTGTTCCAAATCATTACAAACTCATTCAAAATCCTCAAAAAATTGTTCGGAATTATTACAAAATCATTACAAGATCTAGGATTTTTAAAATCAGGTTGACAAAGTTTCAGCTCTGAGATTTCCTCTCCCATCTCATGCCCATGCTTTCTTTTGGTTCGAGTCGATTGCTTTCAAAATGTCAACCTTAGTAATGGCGAGAAGATTTCGAGTTTTCAATAGAAAATAAAAAATTAAAGCCTAGTATTCGCCTCTGAGTGAAATTAAATTTTTCAGCTCAGTTGAAAAGAATGTCTTGTGATTTCACCCAGGATGCGAGTGAAAACAAGTGTTTTAAAGTGAAAAATCTTTGTTGTTGAGTCAAATCAACGAGTAAAGTGCATTTTTTCACTTCACTATACATTTTTCACGTGAAAAACAGGTGGTGTGAACTAGGCGTTAATGAAAAAAATTAAAAATGGTATGAAGTATGAATGAACGCAACATTCACTTAGGAATTGCCTTTTTTTTAGCTAAACTATGTCTTAAAACGAGAGATAAAACCGACTACTAGCGCATTGAATATGTTTGAGACTTTTTTATTTTTTGCTAATGCAACCAAATTTTTTTTTTAAATTATCGAGGAATTTATTATAAATTTTGTCACACTGCGGCTAAACCTGAACAACGTTTGTTATTTATTGACATTTTAGGGGTGAAGGTGGAAGCAAAAAGGATCTCATTGCCTGTGCGAAAGCAATTGCCGAAGCTTCGGAGGAAGTAACTCGTCTTGCCAAAGAATTGGCACGTCAATGCACTGATAAACGAATGAGAACTGTAAGTTTAAGATAATTAAATTTTTCACTCGGGTAATTTATCTAATGATGAATTGTTTTCTCCTAAAGAATCTGTTGCAAGTCTGTGAGCGAATTCCAACTATTGGAACACAGTTGAAGATTCTGTCTACAGTCAAAGCGACTATGCTTGGAGCTCAGGGTATGGATCATTTTTAATCTATTTCAATTTTTAAAATAGTTTTAAAATCATTTTGGGGGATAATTTTGTTTAGTGCAATTTATTAAACTCATATTTTTACACTTAGCCCCAATTCCATCTCCAGATGGGAGTGAAATAATGTGCGGTAAATATCAAGAAGCTTTTTGTTTAGTTTGTCAATCCAGAAATCCCAGCTGTTGACACCGTGCACGAGCCATTGTGAAGTGTCCCATCAATTGTGAAAATTAATTTTTAAAAGACTTTACCAACTCGGGAATGAATTCATTCTAATATTTTTCAATAACCACTGATTTTTTTTTTCTTCTAAGTGAAACCGGCAACCCTGTATACATTAAAATTTGCATGATCTGTCTATTTACACTACAAAAAATATATATTACCAGTGTTGAATGCGCATGAATCTATCAACCAAACCTCTTTCAACCTGATCCACACTTGGAAATCCAAATTAATCGAATGTTTTTTATTTTTGTTTTTGTTATTATTTGGAAATTGATCATAAATTACACAGAAATTGATTGAAATTTATTTTTATTAGGTACGGAAGAAGACCAAGAAGCCACGGACATGTTGGTGGGCAACGCCCAAAACCTAATGCAATCGGTCAAGGAAACTGTACGGGCAGCCGAGGCCGCCTCGATCAAAATTCGCACGGACGCCGGGATACGGTTGCGCTGGGTTCGCAAGCAACCGTGGTACCAATACTGAGTTGCTTCCGAAATACAGCATACTATTTCAAAATGAAAAATTTATATTTTTTCTGGTTTAGTTTTCATTATCACTTATGTTATCATTAGTAATTTTTTTTAAATGCTTCAAATTAAAGTTGTGAAATGTGCATGATATAATTTGGGTTATCGTATTGCATACTAATCCGATGTTTTATCATGAGTCGTTGGGTATTAATTGAAGCGATAAGGTTTATTTTACGTATACTTTTGAGTTGGTCTCCATTTTAAAGATTTAATCTCATGTTTAGGGTGAAAAATTGAGTTTTTAATTACTTTTTAAAATTAAACTCAATTAGTTTTCATGTTCTCCTTTTTTTAACTATATGAAAAATGTTATTTTAATTTTGTATCTCAAAAAATATTGCTCAGAACTAACCAATCGCCTTCCATTTATAGTTCGATGGGAAATATACGTTTAGTGAATACTAATTATTACTGTTAATCAAATTATTTAGATTTCTAATATATTTTAATGGTTTTTTTTAAAATAAAATTTATGTCAGAGCAGCTAACAAATTATTTTAAATAGTATTTAAATTTTCTTCCTTATTATTAATATATTAGTTGACTTGAATTTGATTTTTCTACACCTGTTACGCTAATAGTTTACTTACAAAACTAGAGTATACGTATACTTTTTGCAATGTTTTAGCAACTTATGTTTTCATTTTTATGTTGAAATTTAAAAGCAAACAAATAGTGCCAAAACATTGTATTTTTTCTATTTTTAACATTTATATAGCTTTTTCTAAGCTTATGTTTTGCAGTCAGTTAAAACAATTCTTTATTTTTATTACTTATATACTTGTTTACAATAAATCTTCCAATATTCTCATTTTTTTTTGGTGCTATGATACCCGTATACATTTAATAAAGGAAGGGGAAAAATAACAAAAAATTTCAAAAATAGTGGTCATAAAAAATAGGACATTCCAAAAAAAAATTTTAAAAAAGTGTAAGACATGAATTTGTCATTCAGAAATTGTAATAACAGTAATTGATTGCAATAAAGATGAGGATTGTTTGATGCTTGTTTTGATTAAATAAAACATTTTATTCCTTGAATTTGGGTCATCCAATTATACAATACCGTACAGTGATCATTGAGTTTTGAATTTAGTGATTTTCTTTTACAGATTGTGCAACGGATTGCACAATTTAATAGGAATTGGAGAAATTCATAGAGTATATTTTAGGAGATTCCACAGTAATCGAAAACCTCGTACCGGTAGATGAACAAATGGGAACAGCAATATAAATACAAATTCCATTGAGGGTTTGGGTGATTGAAGTACAAGGGTGAGTTTCTAGCAATTTATTGGGTTGTCTATCAAATTACCAATGTGTTAGATCGTTCCCAAGGGAACTGATGAGAGTAGGGAGTAAAAGATGATGAAATTCTATGTCGCAATCGCAAGGTAATGTAATGTGTAGATGGAAAAGTCTGGGAAGGTGGACAGAGAGCTTTAAGGTCAATAGATAGTGTGTTGCAGGAAAGATTGCTTTAAATGCCCGCAAGTTTACGTTCCATCTGAGTCAACATAATTTCTCCTTGGGTGGTACTACAGTACTGTACCATTCCTGGTAAAGATGATGATAGCTTCCAGGGTTTTCATTATTTTGATTTATCTTCGGAGTATAAGATCAACAAGAATATTAAATCTCTGACATTCTTTCCTTTATTTTGCTTTACAGTCTTTGAGTATAAAGATAAACTCGAATATTAACTCTTTAAATCTCGTATGACATTCTTTCGCAATGTCTATATAACTTTTATTTTAATTGAATAAGATACAAGTTTGTACAAGTTTTCGCTTGCTAATACTGCAAACAGGTTTATGAATTATGGGCTTCATAAACTTTTCTCGATATGTGACCACTTCATACGACGATTTCATCTGTGCAAGTTTATCAGTCCATTCTGACCATATACGAAATTATGTCGCATGTGTGTATACAGTTACTATACTTCCTAGATAAAAATAGTCAATGGAATTCTTATTTCTTAAAAAAATTGATTACTTTTCAGCCTACTTCAGATAACTTTTTAGTTCCACCTTCATCTCCACCAACATTCACTCTAAATGGGGAAATAATTCAAGTCAGCCGCAGAGGTTCCATAATCATAGATCCAAGCGCTGACACACCACCGATTCCAAGAAATGTAATCAGTGCGCCAAGTGTAAACGATTTAACTGATATTCCAGTTGATCCTTGGTGCGATCCAGACCACCCGATTGCGGTAAAATTTCAAGATGTTAGTGCAGCTGCTTATAAAATCAAAGATGGAGTGATAAGAACACCATGCGATGTAACTAATTTAATAATCCTTTTTTAAAAAGAAAAATTACAATCTTCCCAGTTTTCCCGTTTATTTTTAGTTATCCCACATGTCAAATATGACAGGAATGGAGATTTTCTTTAAAAAAGAATTTCTTCAGTATACCGGCAGGTATAGAAGAAATCGATATCGATGCTAATATATACCTTCAATTTCATTTCTATTTTCTTTTATAGCTTTAAAGAGCGGGGAGCGAGATACACATTACTCATGCTGAGCCCCGAACAGAAAGTAAATGGTGTGATTGCAGCATCAGCGGGGAATCATGCTCTTGCTCTCAGCTATCACGGACGAGATTTAGGAATTCCTGTTACGGTCATAATGCCTAAAATTGCTCCTATCATGAAAGTGCAGGCATGTTCTATGTATGGAGCTGATGTTATTGTCCGAGGAAACGACGTCGGAGAGTGCAGAGCATATGCATTAAAACTGGGAAAAGAGAGGAATTTAGTTTACATCAATGGGTTTAGTTTTATTTTTGGAAATTTTGAAATTTTGAAATTTTGTCATTTTTTTGAATTATTTGTTTTTATTTTAGCTACGATCATCCTCATATATTGGCAGGACAAGGTACGATGGGACTTGAAATAGTGGAACAAGTGAAGAATATCGATGCCGTTGTAATTCCCATCGGCGGTGGAGGACTCATAGCGGGCACTGCATTGGCCCTGAAAAATCTGTGTCCAAACATCACAATAATAGTAAATAATAAATAAAAGATTAATTTATCGATTTATTTTACGATTAAATATTAAAAGGGTGTGGAGCCCGAGCGTTGTGCGAGTTTCAAAGATGCGTGGGAAGCTGGAAGACCTGTTTACACGAAAACTTCTCCAACTTTAGCTGATGGTTGGTCGGTTAAGTGTTTTTAAATCGTTTATGTGCAATTAGTTTTGTATTGAAGGTTTGGCTGTACCAACCGTGGGCGTGAATGCGTTTTTAACTGCGGAAAACTTGATTGATAAAATAGTCACAGTGAAGTAAGAACTATTAAAAAAAAAGTCAAAAGCCTCTAGAAAACTGGAGTAATCATAATTATCGTTTGCAGCGAACACATGATTGCCATTGCTATTTTAAGACTCGTAGAACTTGAAAAAGCTGTCGTAGAAGGAGCAGGAGCAGCTGCTCTGGCCGCTGTCTTGGCTGGGCGATTACCAGAACTAAGAGGAAAAAGGTGCCGTTAATGAGTAATCAATACATTTTAGTGTGTTAAAATGTATTTTCTCTAGAGTCGTGATTCCATTATGTGGTGGCAACATCGATTCGACTGTTCTCGGCCGTTGCTTGGAGCGTGGTTTGGCAGCTGACGGACGATTGCTTAAATTCACAGTGTCGATAAGTGATCGTCCAGGAGGCATAGCTGAAATGACTAAATTACTCTCTGACTTGGGAATCTCCATCAAGGATATAGTTCAAGAACGTGCCTGGCTTAAATCTGATATTTTCAGCGTGGAGGTAATAAATATAATAATTGGATTTTTTTTTATT